>CANSZD010003297.1:0-171921 GCA_947648045.1 Beta corolliflora
GCATTCAACAAAGCTAATTGAATCAAATGAAACTCAAATGCATTCAACAAAGCAAATTGAATCAAATAAACCTCAAATGCATTCAACAAAGCTTATTTGAATCAAATTGAAGTCAAAATGCAGTTCAACAAAGGCACCACTAAATAAAATATTTAATCGAATCAAATGAAACTCAAATGCATTCAACAAAGCTATATCGAATCAAATGAAACTCAAATGCATTCAACAAAGCTAATTGAATCAAATGAAAGTCAAAGTGCATTCAACAAAGCTAATTCAATCAAATGAAACCTCAAATGCATTCAACAAAGCTTATTGAATCAAATGAAATAAGACAAATAATGAAGTCAAACAAAATTTATTGAAGCAAAATGAAACTCAAAATGCATTTAACATAGCTTTTAATTGAATCAAATGAAAGTCAACATGCATTCAAACAAAGCTAATTGAATCAAATGGAAACTAAAATGCATCCAACAAAGCTAATCAATCAAATTCAAGTCAAATGAAGTCAAACAAAGCTAATTGAATCAAATGAAACTCAAATGCATTCGAACAAAGCCAATTGAATCAAATGAAACCCAAATGCATTCAACAAAACTAATTGAATCAAATGAAACTCAAATGCATTCAACAAAGCTAATTGATTCAAATGAAAGTCAAATGCATTCAACAAAGCTAATTGAATCAAATGAAACTCAAACAAGATTCAACAAAGCTAATTGAATCAAAATGAAACTCAAATGCATTCAACAAAAGCTATTGAATCAAATGAAAGTCAAATGAAGTCAAACAAAGCTAATTGAATCAAATGCAAGTCAAATGAAGTCAAACAAAGGTAATTAAATCAAATGAAAGCCGATGTGATTTTTGTGGGTTGTTTCGAACTCTTTTGTGTTTTTATGATTTATAAACGAACTAGCTATGAAACTAAAGGGATATTACTCTTAAGTCGCGTTAAGAGCATAGACAAACAAGTCTCTGTTGTTTGTTTTGGTTTACTACTCTGAAACCAATGTTAGCTTACGCTCAACACACGCAAGTATGCACTTTCTTTTACTCAAACAAATCTCCCCATTAATGATGGCCGAATAGCCTATTTATAATGAACAAATTATCCTAAACCTATTAGAACTAGTAAAGCATAAAAGATAAACAAAAACGATAACAATAACACGCCTATCTAATCACACCGCTACGTGATTAGACTCCTACTAGGACTAGGATTTCCTAATCCTACTAGTACTAGGATTTCAAGATTCCTATCCATACTAGAATTAGGAAACTACGAAGACTCCTAACAAGACTCTATGACTTAGGGAATTAGACTCCTAAACATAATAGGATCCCTTTATCATGCAAACACCTAAATTAAAGAGTTATTAAGCAAATAAAATACATAGTTTCCTAACGTAACTAGGAAACTTCATAAGAATCCTAACGTAACTAGGATTTATAAAAAAAATGACCATATCCCATATGGATCATCCTCTCCCTCTGAAAACAATCCTTGTCCTCAAGGGTCTTCCAAACACGGCACAAGATCGCACTCCCAAGTGCCGCGCACACACCCGCGCCCAACAAAACTTTGTACGTCGCATAGCCAACTTTCTTCACGATTTTGAATGGCCCCTCATCCATAGGTTCATCGTTCTTGTGATCTAAATGTAGTTTTTTGAGCACTAAGCTACGCCTAAACGTAATCCCCCTTCACCTAGATGCGGATCTCGACGAAGGTGCAAGAATTTAGCCCGTCGTTCCTTCTGTTACTTGCCGCATCTAGCTCCTCTTCCCCTACACGAACTCATGCACACATGACCAACACTCTCATCGTGTTTGGACGCAACTTCAAGCACCCCCTATCTATGGTCGACGCCACTTCAGCCCCTAGGCACCAACTTACGCTTCCGGGAGGTAAAGGCTCGAGACCAAAACGTTCCCCATCTTTCACCACCGAATAGATATTATCTCGACCATGGTGTATCACTTGGCGATCCGATTGCCATGGACGCCCAAGCAATAAATCACAAGCACTCATAGGTACAACATCACACCACCGCCACAAGTCCCAAACTACCCCCTAACCGATCCATGTACGTCCCTCACCCTAAAGCCTATTAACGCACGCTTATTAACCCACACACCACCATCATCATTCAACCAACTCAACTTGTAAGGCCTAGGATGTATTGCGTAGGTAGATGCAACGAACTCACAACGCAAGATTGAGCCACGGATTAGTGCAAGAACCCGAATCAATAATAAAATTATACGTCTTACCATCGATCAAGCACCCTGGATTGAAATAGATTCTCACGTTGCTCATGCTCATCCTCTTCGACGATCGCACCACTAAAGCACGCCTAAGGATCATACTTCTCCTTTCCTCTTCCGTGATGCACCAAATTAGTGCTAAACAAGGCAGCCCTCCATCTCCTCAAAGTCATTAGAAGACTTATTAGCAAACCAACAATCTCGTTTCCTCTCATCGCTCCATTAAAAGTGCGTGATGCTCCTCCAATGAAACAAGAACCATGTTCGGACATTGTCGAGCTATGTGCCCATGTCCTTGGCACTTAAAACATCAGTTCGCCCTTCATGATCACCCCGCCCGGAGTCAAAGGTCCTTGCTTTAGCTTCAACTCCCCCACCACCGATGCATCTATTGCTCTTACCTTTATCTAAAGCCTCCAACTTTGGTGAAGAAAACGTTACATCGATTTTTGAAGCAAAAGGCAATCGAGTACTCTTACCCTTAGCCTCCTTGTGTTGGCGCTCGACTTTGCGCTAATGAGCATAACTCGTCAAAAGAATGATAGACTTGGAGCTCCACGAGATTTGCAATGGGGGTATTGAGTCCAATCGAAACTTGGCACTCTTTGCTCATCTTCATCCCTTATGCACGCAAGCCATTGAAAGCCTCTCAAATTCTTGTACATATTGTGCCACGGTTAACCGATTTTGTTGCAAAGAATTAAACTTACAAACAAATCTTGCTTATAATTACGTGGTACAAAACGTTCTTTAGTTTAAGCTTCAAATCGACCACGTAGAGATGGATTCCTTCCCTTCTCTTTCGCGTCTTACTTGCATATTTTCAAACCATAAAGACGCGTACTTTGTGAATTTAAGAGTAGCATAAGAGAAACTCTTCGAATCACTAACCTTTTTATGATCAAAGATTCGTTGCATACGCCTCTCCCAATCCAAATAAACATCCGGCCCAAAGTACCATCAAATTCGTAAGTTCACTTAGTTTCATCTCCTCCTCCTGCGTGGTTGTCGATCATGAGCGTTGTGAACGTTCATCGCCTTGTTTCTCAACTCCAAGAGCTCCGTTTGCATCTCCTTTATAGCCTCAACAACCCGAATTGAGACTAGCATCCAACTTCAACATCTTAGTCCCTAGGAGATCAACATCGTCCTCCAACGTCTTGGAAGATTCACTCACCATACTCGCGTAGAAGACAGGATATCTCGCGTCAAATGTCTCGACTTGTTGCGACTTCGTTATTGATCGGAATAAGGTGAAATTTTGATACAACGTAGGCCCGTATGTTAGCTTTCCAACAAGCCCAAAAAATCACAATTTGGACTATCCACGCGCCCTCACGCGCCGCTACAATGCCTTGCTCGATACCACTCTGATGTGATTTTTGTGGTTGTTTCGAACTCTTTTGTGTTTTTATGATTTATAAACGAACTAGCTATGAAACTAAAGGGATATTACTCTTAAGTCGCGGTTAAGAGCATAGACAAACAAGTCTCGGTTGTTTGTTTTGGTTTACTACTCGAAAACCAATTGTTAGCTTACGCTCAACACATGCAAGTACGCACTTTTTTTTACTCAAACAAATCCCCATTAATGATGGCCGAATAGCCTATTTATAATGAACAAATTATCCTAAACCTATTAGAACTAGTAAAGCATAAAAAAAGCTAAATAAATCAAACGATAACTCACATGCAATCAACAAAGCCAATCAATCAAATCAAACTTAGACTGGATTCCCTAATCCTAATAGTATCAGGATTAATCAAGATTCCTATCAACAAAGCTAATTGAATTAGGAAACTACGAAGACTCCTAACAAGACTAATTGACTTAGGAATGAGACTCCTAAACATAATAGAGATCCCCTTTATCAAGCAAACACCTAAATTAAAGAGTTATTAAGCAAATGAAATACAAAGTCTTCCAAAGCTAACTAGGAATTCATAATGACCAACGTCAAATAGGATTCAACAAAGCTAATTGACCATCCCATATGAAAGTCAAATGAAGTCAAACAAAGCTAAATGAATCAAATGAAACTCAAAAGCATTCAACAAAGCTAATTGAATCAAATGAAACTCAAATGCATTCAACAAAGCTAATTGAATCAAATGAAACCAAAATGCAGTCAAACAAAGCTAATTGAATCAAATGAAACTCAAATGCATTCAACAAAGCTAATTGAATCAAATGAAAGTCAAATGCATTAAACAAAGCTAATTGAATCAAATGAAACTCAAATGCAGTCAACAAAGTTAATTGAATCAAATGAAAGTCAAATGAAGTCAAACAAAGCTAATTGAATCAAATGAAACTCAAATGCATTCAACAAAGCTAATTGAATCAAATGAAACTCAAATGCATTCAACAAAGCTAATAGAATCAAATGAAACTCAAATGCATTCAACAAAGCTAATTGAATCAAATGAAAGTCAAATGAATTCAAACAAAGCTAATCAAATGAAAGTCAAATGAAGTCAAACAAAGCTAATTGAATCAAATGAAAGTCAAATGAAGTTCAAACAAAGCTAATAGAATCAAATGAAACTCAAATGCATTCAACAAAGCTAATTGAATCAAATGAAACTCAAATGCATTCAAACAAAGCTAATTGAATCAAATAAAAATCCAATGCATTCAACAAAGCTAATTGAATCAAATGAAACTCAAATGCATTCAACAAAGCTTATTGAATAAAATGAAACTCAAAATGCAGTTCAACAAAGCTAATTGAATCAAATGAAACTCAAATAAAATCAAACATAGCTAATTGAATCAAATGAAACTCAAATGCATTCAACAAAGCTAATTGAATCAAATGAAACTCAAATGCATTCAACAAAGCTAATTGAATCAAATGAAACTCAAATGCATTCAACAAAGCTAATTGAATCAAATGAAACTTAAATGAAGTCAAACAAAGCTAATTGAATCAAATGAAACTCAAATGCATTCAACAAAGCTAATCAATCAAATGAAAGTCAAATGAAGTCAAACAAAGCTAATTGAATCAAATGAAACTCAAATGCATTCAATAAAGCTAATTGAATCAAATGAAACTCAAATGCATTCAACAAAGCTAATTGAATCAAATTAAAGTCAAATGCATTCAACAAAGCTAATTGAATCAAATGAAACTCAAATGCATTCAACAAAGCTAATTGAATCAAATGAATGTCAAATGGAGTCAAACAAAGCTAATTGAATCAAATGAAAGTCAAATGCATAACAAAGCTAATTGAATCAAATGAAAGTCAAATGAAGTTCAACAAAGCTAATAGAATCAAATGAAACTCAAATGCATTCAACAAAGCTAATCGAATCAAATGAAACTCAAATGCATTCAAACAAAGCTAATTGAATCAAATGAAACTCAAAATGCATTCAACAAAGCTAATTGAATCAAATGAAACTCAAATGCATTCAACAAAGCTAATTGAATCAAATGAAACACAAAATGCATTCAACAAAGCTAATTGAATCAAATGAAACTCAAATGCATTCAACAAAGCTAATTGAATCAAATGAAAGTCAAATGAAGTCAAACAAAGCTAATTGAATCAAATGAAACTCAAATGCATTCAACAAAGCTAATTGAATCAAATGAAAGTCAAATGAAGTCAAACAAAGCTAATTTAATCAAATGAAACTCAAATGCAATCAGTCAACAAAGCTAATTAAATCAAATGAAACTCAAATGCATTCAACAAAGCTAATGAATCAAATGAAACTCAAATGCATTCAACAAAGCTAATTGAATCAAATGAAATCAAATAAAATCAAACAAAGCTAATTGAATCAAATGAAAGTCAAATGAACAAAGCTAAATAAATCAAATGAAAGCAAAAAAGCTAATAGAATCAAATGAAACTCAAATGCATTCAACAAAGCTAATTGAATCAAATGAAATCAAATGAAGTCAAATGAAGTCAAACAAAGCTAATTGAATCAAATGAAACTCAAATGCATTCAAACAAAGCTAATTGAATCAAATGAAACTCAAATGCATTCAAACAAAGCTAAATCAATCAAATGAAACTCAAAATGCATTCAACAAAGCTAATTGAATCAAATGAAAGTCAAATGAATTCAAACAAAGCTAATTGA
Source organism: Beta corolliflora (assembly GCA_947648045.1). NCBI lineage: Eukaryota > Viridiplantae > Streptophyta > Magnoliopsida > Caryophyllales > Amaranthaceae > Beta > Beta corolliflora. The sequence continues at coordinate 6,383 of CANSZD010003297.1, forward strand.
ATCAAATGAAACTCAAATGCATTCAACAAAGCTAATTGAATCAAATGAAACTCAAATGCATTCAACAAAGCTAATTGAATCAAATGAAACTCAAATGCATTCAACAAAGCTAATAGAATCAAATGAAACTCAAATGCATTCAACAAAGCTAATTGAATCAAATGAAACTCAAATGCATTCAACAAAGCTAATTGAATCAAATGAAAGTCAAATGAAGTCAAACATAGCTAAATGAATCAAATGAAAATCAAATGCATTCAATAAAGCTAATTGAATCAAATGAAACTCAAATGCATTCAACAAAGCTAATTGAATCAAATGAAACTCAATTGCAATCTACAAAGCTAATTGAATCAAATGAAACTCAAATGCATTCAACAAAGCTAATAGAATCAAATGAAACTCAAATGCATTCAACAAAGCTAATTGAATCAAATGAAACTCAAATGCATTAAACAAAGCTAATTGAATCAAATGAAAGTCAAATGAAGTCAAACATAGCTAAATGAATCAAATGAAAATCAAATGCATTCAATAAAGCCTAATAGAATCAAAGGAAACTCAAATGCATTCAACAAAGCTAATTAAATCAAATGAAACTCAAATGCATTCAACAAAGCTAATTGAATCAAATGAAACTCAAATGCATTCAACAAAGCTAATTGAATCAAATGAAACTCAAATGCATTCAACAAAGCTAATTAAATCAAATGAAATCAAACAAAGCTAATTGAATCAAATGAAGTCTTCAAACAAAGCTAATTAAATCAAATGAAAGGCAAATGAAGTCAAACAAAGCTAATGAATCAAATGAAACTCAAATGCATTCAACAAAGCTAATTGAATCGAATGAAAGTCAAATGAAGTCAAACAAAGCTAATTGAATCAAATGAAACTCAAAATGCGTTCAACAATGCTAATTGAATCAAATGAAACTCAAATGCATTCAACAAAGCTAATTGAATCAAATGAAACACAAATGCATTCAACAAAGCTAATTGAATCAAATGAAATTCAAATGCATTCAACAAAACTAATTGAATCAAATGAAAGTCAAATGAAGTCAAACAAAGCTAATTGAATCAAATGAAACTCAAATGCATTCAACAAAGCTAATTGAATCAAATGAAACACAAAATGCATTCAACAAAGCTAATTGAATCAAATGAAATTCAAATGCATTAAACAAAGCTAATTGAATCAAATGAAAGTCAAATGAAGTCAAACAAAGCTAATTGAATCAAATGAAACTCAAATGCATTCAACAAAGCTAATTGAATCAAATGAAAGTCAAATGAATTCAAACAAAGCTAATAGAATCAAATGAAACTCAAATGCATTCAACAAAGCTAATTGAATCAAATGAAAGTCAAATGAAGTCAAACAAAGCTAATTGAATCAAATGAAACTCAAAATCCGTTCAACAAAGCTAATTGAATCAAATGAAACTCAAATGCATTCAACAAAGTTAATTGAATCAAATGAAACTCAAAATGCATTCAACAAAGCTAATTGAATCAAATGAAAGTCAAATAAAGTCAAACAAAGCTAATTGAATCAAATGAAACTCAAATGCATTCAACAAAGCTAATTGAATCAAATGAAACTCAAATGCATTCAACGAAGCTAATAGAATCAAATGAAACTCAAATGCATTCAACGAAGCTAATTGAATTAAATGAAACTCAAATGCATTCAAACAAAGCTAATTGAATCAAATGAAACTCAAATGCATTCAACAAAGCTAATTGAATCAAATGAAAGTCAAATGAAGTCAAACATAGCTAAATGAATCAAATGAAAATCAAATGCATTCAAAAAAGCTAATTGAATCAAATGAAACTCAAATGCATTCAAGAAAGCTAATTAAATCAAATGAAACTCAATTGCAATCTACAAAGCTAATTGAATCAAATGAAACTCAAATGCATTCAACAAAGCTAATAGAATTAAATGAAACTCAAATGCATTCAACAAAGCTAATTGAATCAAATGAAACTCAAATGCATTCAACAAAGCTAATTGAATCAAATGAAAGTCAAATGAAGTCAAACATAGCTAAATGAATCAAATGAAAATCAAATGCATTCAATAAAGCCTAATAGAATCAAAGGAAACTCAAATGCATTCAACAAAGCTAATTGAATCAAATGAAACTCAAATGCATTCAACAAAGCTAATTGAATCAAATGAAACTCAAATGCATTCAACAAAGCTAATTGAATCAAATGAAACTCAAATGCATTCAACAAAGCTAATTAAATCAAATGAAACTCAAACAAAGCTAATTGAATCAAATGAATCAAGTCAAACAAAGCTAATTAAATCAAATGAAAGGCAAATGAAGTCAAACAAAGCTAATAGAATCAAATGAAACTCAAATGCATTCAACAAAGCTAATTGAATCAAATGAAAGTCAAATGAAGTCAAACAAAGCTAATTGAATCAAATGAAACTCAAAAATGCATTCAACCAAGCTAATTGAATCAAATGAAACTCAAATGCATTCAACAAAGCTAATTGAATCAAATGAAACTCAAAATGCATTCAACAAAGCTAATTGAATCAAATGAAATTCAAATGCATTCAACAAAACTAATTGAATCAAATGAAAGTCAAATGAAGTCAAACAAAGCTAATTGAATCAAATGAAACTCAAATGCATTCAACAAAGCTAATTTAATCAAATGAAAGTCAAATGAAGTCAAACAAACCTAATTTAATCAAATGAAACTCAAATGCAATCAACAAAGCTAATTAAATCAAATGAAACTCAAATGCATTCAACGAAGCTAATAGAATCAAATGAAACTCAAATGCATTCTACAAAGCTAATTGAATCAAATGAAATCAAACAAAGCTAATTGAATCAAATGAAGTCAAACAAAGCTAAATAAATCAAATGAAAGGCAAATTAAGTCAAACAAAGCTAATAGAATCAAATGAAACTCAAATGCATTCAACAAAGCTAATTGAATCAAATGAAAGTCAAATGAAGTCAAACAAAGCTAATTGAATCAAATGAAACTCAAAATGCGTTCAACAAAGCTAATTGAATCAAATGAAACTCAAATGCATTCAACAAAGCTAATTGAATCAAATGAAACTCAAAATGCATTCAACAAAGCTAATTGAATCAAATGAAAGTCAAATGAAGTCAAACAAAGCTAATTGAATCAAATGAAACTCAAATGCATTCAACAAAGCTAATTGAATCAAATGAAACTCAAATGCATTCAACGAAGCTAATAGAATAAAATGAAACTCAAGTGCATTCAACGAAGCTAATAGAATTAAATGAAACTCAAATGCATTCAACAAAGCTAATTGAATCAAATGAAACTCAAATGCATTCAACAAAGCTAATTGAATCAAATGAAAGTCAAATGAAGTCAAACATAGCTAAATGAATCAAATGAAAATCAAATGCATTCAATAAAGCTAATTGAATCAAATGAAACTCAAATGCATTCAACAAAGCTAATTGAATCAAATTAAAGTCAAATGCATTCAACAAAGCTAATTGAATCAAATGAAACTCAAATGCATTCAACAAAGCTAATTAAATCAAATGAAATCAAACAAAGCTAATTGAATCAAATGAAGTCAAACAAAGCTAATTAAATCAAATGAAAGGCAAATGAAGTCAAACAAAGCTAATAGAATCAAATGAAACTCAAATGCATTCAACAAAGCTAATTGAATCAAATGAAAGTCAAATGAAGTCAAACAAAGCTAATTGAATCAAATGAAACTCAAAATGCGTTCAACAAAGCTAATTGAATCAAATGAAACTCAAATGCATTCAACAAAGCTAATTGAATCAAATGAAACACAAAATGCATTCAACAAAGCTAATTGAATCAAATGAAATTCAAATGCATTCAACAAAACTAATTGAATCAAATGAAAGTCAAATGAAGTCAAACAAAGCTAATTGAATCAAATGAAACTCAAATGCATTCAACAAATCTAATTGAATCAAATGAAAGTCAAATGAAGTCAAACAAACCTAATTTAATCAAATGAAACTCAAATGCAATCAACAAAGCTAATTGAATCAAATGAAACTCAAATGCATTCAACAAAGCTAATAGAATCAAATGAAACTCAAATGCATTCAACAAAGCTAATTGAATCAAATGAAATCAAACAAAGCTAATTGAATCAAATGAAGTCAAACAAAGCTAAATAAATCAAATGAAAGTCAAATTAAGTCAAAGAAAGCTAATAGAATCAAATGAAACTCAAATGCATTCAACAAAGCTAATTGAATCAAATGAAAGTCAAATGAAGTCAAACAAAGCTAATTGAATCAAATGAAACTCAAAATGCATTCAACAAAGCTAATTGAATCAAATGAAACTCAAATGCATTCAACAAAGCTAATTGAATCAAATGAAACTCAAAATGCATTCAACAAAGCTAATTGAATCAATTGAAAGTCAAATAAAGTCAAACAAAGCTAATTGAATCAAATGAAACTCAAATGCATTCAACAAAGCTAATTGAATCAAATGAAACTCAAATGCATTCAACGAAGCTAATAGAATAAAATGAAACTCAAGTGCATTCAACGAAGCTAATAGAATTAAATGAAACTCAAATGCATTCAACAAAGCTAATTGAATCAAATGAAACTCAAATGCATTCAACAAAGCTAATTGAATCAAATGAAAGTCAAATGAAGTCAAACATAGCTAAATGAATCAAATGAAAATCAAATGCATTCAATAAAGCTAATTGAATCAAATGAAACTCAAATGCATTCAAGAAAGCTAATTAAATCAAATGAAACTCAATTGCAATCTACAAAGCTAATTGAATCAAATGAAACTCAAGTGCATTCAACAAACCTAATAGAATTAAATGAAACTCAAATGCATTCAACAAAGCTAATTGAATCAAATGAAACTCAAATGCATTCAACAAAGCTAATTGAATCAAATGAAAGTCAAATGAAGTCAAACATAGCTAAATGAATCAAATGAAAATCAAATGCATTCAATAAAGCCTAATAGAATCAAAGGAAACTCAAATGCATTCATGAAAGCTAATTGAATCCAATGAAACTCAAATGCATTCAAGAAATCTAATTGAATCAAATGAAACTCAAATGCAATCTACAAAGCTAATTGAATCAAATGAAACTCAAATGCATTCAACAAAGCTAATTAAATCAAATGAAATCAAACAAAGCTAATTGAATCAAATGAAGTCAAACAAAGCTAATTAAATCAAATGAAAGGCAAATGAAGTCAAACAAAGCTAATAGAATCAAATGAAACTCAAATGCATTCAACAAAGCTAATTGAATCAAATGAAAGTCAAATGAAGTCAAACAAAGCTAATTGAATCAAATGAAACTCAAAATGCGTTCAACAAAGCTAATTGAATCAAATGAAACTCAAATGCATTCAACAAAGCTAATTGAATCAAATGAAACACAAAATGCATTCAACAAAGCTAATTGAATCAAATGAAATTCAAATGCATTCAACAAAACTAATTGAATCAAATGAAAGTCAAATGAAGTCAAACAAAGCTAATTGAATCAAATGAAACTCAAATGCATTCAACAAATCTAATTGAATCAAATGAAAGTCAAATGAAGTCAAACAAACCTAATTTAATCAAATGAAACTCAAATGCAATCAACAAAGCTAATTAAATCAAATGAAACTCAAATGCATTCAACGAAGCTAATAGAATCAAATGAAACTCAAATGCATTCAACAAAGCTAATTGAATCAAATGAAATCAAACAAAGCTAATTGAATCAAATGAAGTCAAACAAAGCTAAATAAATCAAATGAAAGGCAAATTAAGTCAAACAAAGCTAATAGAATCAAATGAAACTCAAATGCATTCAACAAAGCTAATTGAATCAAATGAAAGTCAAATGAAGTCAAACAAAGCTAATTGAATCAAATGAAACTCAAAATGCGTTCAACAAAGCTAATTGAATCAAATGAAACTCAAATGCATTCAACAAAGCTAATTGAATCAAATGAAACTCAAAATGCATTCAACAAAGCTAATTGAATCAAATGAAAGTCAAATGAAGTCAAACAAAGCTAATTGAATCAAATGAAACTCAAATGCATTCAACAAAGCTAATTGAATCAAATGAAACTCAAATGCATTCAACGAAGCTAATAGAATAAAATGAAACTCAAATGCATTCAACAAAGCTAATAGAATTAAATGAAACTCAAATGCATTCAACAAAGCTAATTGAATCAAATGAAACTCAAATGCATTCAACAAAGCTAATTGAATCAAATGAAAGTCAAATGAAGTCAAACATAGCTAAATGAATCAAATGAAAATCAAATGCATTCAATAAAGCTAATTGAATCAAATGAAACTCAAATGCATTCAAGAAAGCTAATTAAATCAAATGAAACTCAAATGCAATCAACAAAGCTAATTGAATCAAATGAAACTCAAATGCATTCAACAAACCTAATAGAATCAAATGAAACTCAAATGCATTCAACAAAGCTAATTGAATCAAATGAAACTCAAATGCATTCAACAAAGCTAATTGAATCAAATGAAAGTCAAATGAAGTCAAACATAGCTAAATGAATCAAATGAAAATCAAATGCATTCAACAAAGCTAATTGAATCAAATGAAAATCAAATGAATTTAACAAAGCTAATTGAATCAAATGAAACTCAAATGCAATCAACAAAGCTAATTGAATCAAATGAAACTCAAAATGCATTCAACAAAGCTAATAGAATCAAATGAAAAGTCAAATGCATTCAACAAAGCTAATTCAATCAAATGAAATCAAAATCAAATGAAATCAAACAAAGCTAATTGAATCAAATGAAATCAAACAAAGCTAATTGAATCAAATGAAGTCAAAAAAAGCTAATTGAATCAAATGAAACTCAAATGCATTCAACAAAGCTAATTGAATCAAATGAAACTCAAATGCATTCAACAAAGCTAATTGAATCAAATGAAACTCAAAATGCATTCAACAAAGCTAATTGAATCAAATGAAAGTCAAATGAAGTCAAACAAAGCTAATTGAATCAAATGAAACTCAAATGCATTCAACAAAGCTTATTGAATCAAATGAAACTCAAATGCATTCAACAAAGCTAATAGAATCAAATGAAACTCAAATGCATTCAACAAAGCTAATTGAATCAAATGAAACTCAAATGCATTCAACAAAGCTAATTGAATCAAATGAAACTCAAATGCATTCAACAAAGCTAATTGAATCAAATGAAAGTCAAATGAAGTCAAACAAAGCTAAATGAATCAAATGAAAATCAAATGCATTCAACAAAGCTAATTGAATCAAATGAAACTCAAATGCATTCAACAAAGCTAATTGAATCAAATGAAACTCAAATGCATTCAACAAAGCTAATTGAATCAAATGAAACTCAAAATGCATTCAACAAATCTAATTGAATCAAATGAAACTCAAATGAAGTCAAACAAAGCTAATTGAATCAAATGAAACTCAAATGCATTCAACAAAGCTAATTGAATCAAATGAAACTCAAATGCATTCAACAAAGCTAATTGAATCAAATGAAACTCAAATGCATTCAACAAAGCTAATTGAATCAAATGAAACTCAAATGCATTCAACAAAGCTAATTGAATCAAATGAAACTCAAATGCATTCAACAAAGCTAATTGAATCAAATGAAAGTCAAATGAAGTCAAACATAGCTAAATGAATCAAATGAAAATCAAATGCATTCAACAAAGCTAATTGAATCAAATGAAACTCAAATGCATTCAACAAAACTAATTGAATCAAATGAAAGTCAAATGAAGTCAAACAAAGCTAATTGAATCAAATGAAACTCAAATGCATTCAACAAAGCTAATTCAATCAAATGAAAGTCAAATGAAGTCAAACAAAGCTAATCAATCAAATGAAACTCAAATGCATTCAAGAAAGCTAATGAATCAAATGAAACTCAAATGCATTCAAGAAAGCTAATTAAATCAAATGAAACTCAAATGCAATCAACAAAGCTAATTGAATCAAATGAAACTCAAATGCATTCAACAAAGCTAATAGAATTAAATGAAACTCAAATGCATTCAACAAAGCTAATTGAATCAAATGAAACTCAAATGCATTCAACAAAGCTAATTGAATCAAATGAAAGTCAAATGAAGTCAAACATAGCTAAATGAATCAAATGAAAATCAAATGCATTCAATAAAGCTAATAGAATCAAAGGAAACTCAAATGCATTCAAGAAAGCTAATTGAATCAAATGAAACTCAAATGCATTCAACAAAGCTAATTGAATCAAATGAAACTCAAATGCAATCAACAAAGCTAATTGAATCAAATGAAACTCAAGGGCATTCAACAAAGATAATAGAGTCAAATGAAACTCAAATGCATTCAACAAAGCTAATTGAATCAAATGAAACTCAAATGCATTCAACAAAGCTAATTGAATCAAATGAAAGTCAAATGAAGTCAAACATAGCTAAATGAATCAAATGAAAATCAAATGCATTCAACAAAGCTAATTGAATCAAATGAAATTCAAATGAATTTAAGAAAGCTAATTGAATCAAATGAAACTCAAATGCAATCAACAAAGCTAATTGAATCAAATGAAACTCAAAATGCATTCAACAAAGCTAATAGAATCAAAGAAAAGTCAAATGCATTCAACAAAGCTAATTGAATCAAATGAAATCAAAATGAAATGAAATCAAACAAAGCTAATTGTATCAAATGAAAGTCAAACAAAGCTAATTGAATCAAATGAAGTCAAAAAAAGCTAATTAAATCAAATGAAAGGCAAATGAAGTCAAACAAAGCTAATAGAATCAAATGAAACTCAAATGCATTCAACAAAGCTAATTGAATCAAATGAAAGTCAAATGAAGTCAAACAAAGCTAATTGAATCAAATGAAACTCAAATGCATTCAACAAAGCTCATTGAATCAAATGAAACTCAAAATGCATTCAACAATGCTAATTCGAATCAAATGAAGTCTAACAAAACTAATTGAATCAAATGAAACTCAAATGCATTCAACAAAGCTAATTCAATCAAATGAAACTCAAATGCAATCAACAAAGCTAATTGAATCAAATGAAACTCAAATGCATTCAACAAAGCTAATTGAATCAAATGAAACTCAAATGCATTCAACAAAGCTAATTGAATCAAATGAAACTCAAATGCATTCAACAAAGCTAATTGAATCAAATGAAAGTCAAATGAAGTCAAACAAAGCTAAATGAATCAAATGAAAATCAAATGCATTCAACAAAGCTAATTGAATCAAATGAAACTCAAATGAATTCAAGAAAGCTAATTGAATCAAATGAAACTCAAATGCAATCAACAAAGCTAATTGAATCAAATGAAACTCAAAATGCATTCAACAAAGCTAATAGAATCAAAGAAAAGTCAAATGCATTCAACAAAGCTAATTGAATCAAATGAAATCAAAATCAAATGAAATCAAACAAAGCTAATTGAATCAAATGAAATCAAACAAAGCTAATTGAATCAAATGAAGTCAAAAAAAGCTAATTAAATCAAATGAAACTCAAATGCATTCAACAAAGCTAATTGAATCAAATGAAACTCAAATGCATTCAACAAAGCTAATTGAATCAAATGAAACTCAAATGCATTCAACAAAGCTAATTGAATCAAATGAAAGTCAAATGAAGTCAAACAAAGCTAATTGAATCAAATGAAACTCAAATGCATTCAACAAAGCTAATTGAATCAAATGAAACTCAAATGCATTCAACGAAGCTAATAGAATCAAATGAAACTCAAATGCATTCAACAAAGCTAATTGAATCAAATGAAACTCAAATGCATTCAACAAAGCTAATTGAATCAAATGAAACTCAAATGCATTCAACAAAGCTAATTGAATCAAATGAAAGTCAAATGAAGTCAAACAAAGCTAAATGAATCAAATGAAACTCAAATGCATTCAACAAAGCTAATTGAATCAAATGAAACTCAAATGCATTCAACAAAGCTAATTGAATCAAATGAAAGTCAAATGGAGTCAAACAAAGCTAATTGAATCAAATGAAACTCAAAATGCATTCAACAAAGCTAATAGAATCAAATTGAAAGTCAAATAAAGTCAAACAAAGCTAATTGAATCAAATGAAACTCAAATGCATTCAACAAAGCTAATTGAATCAAATGAAACTCAAATGCATTCAACGAAGCTAATAGAATCAAATGAAACTCAAGTGCATTCAACGAAGCTAATAGAATTAAATGAAACTCAAATGCATTCAACAAAGCTAATTGAATCAAATGAAACTCAAATGCATTCAACAAAGCTAATTGAATCAAATGAAAGTCAAATGAAGTCAAACATAGCTAAATGAATCAAATGAAAATCAAATGCATTCAATAAAGCTAATTGAATCAAATGAAACTCAAATGCATTCAACAAAACTAATTGAATCAAATAAAAGTCAAATGAAGTCAAACAAAGCTAATTGAATCAAATGAAACTCAAATGCATTCAACAAAGCTAATTGAATCAAATGAAAGTCAAATGAAGTCAAACAAAGCTAATTGAATCAAATGAAACTCAAATGCATTCAAGAAAGCTAATTGAATCAAATGAAACTCAAATGCATTCAACAAAGCTAATTAAATCAAATGAAACTCAAATGCAATCTACAAAGCTAATTGAATCAAATGAAACTCAAGTGCATTCAACAAAGCTAATAGAATTAAATGAAACTCAAATGCATTCAACAAAGCTAATTGAATCAAATGAAACTCAAATGCATTCAACAAAGCTAATTGAATCAAATGAAAGTCAAATGAAGTCAAACATAGCTAAATGAATCAAATGAAAATCAAATGCATTCAATAAAGCTAATAGAATCAAAGGAAACTCAAATGCATTCAAGAAAGCTAATTGAATCAAATGAAACTCAAATGCATTCAAGAAAGCTAATTGAATCAAATGAAACTCAAATGCAATCTACAAAGCTAATTGAATCAAATGAAACTCAAGTGCATTCAACGAAGCTAATAGAATTAAATGAAACTCAAATGCATTCAACAAAGCTAATTGAATCAAATGAAACTCAAATGCATTCAACAAAGCTAATTGAATCAAATGAAAGTCAAATGAAGTCAAACATAGCTAAATGAATCAAATGAAAATCAAATGCATTCAACAAAGCTAATTGAATCAAATGAAACTCAAATGCATTCAACAAAGCTAATTGAATCAAATGAAACTCAAATGCAATCAACAAAGCTAATTGAATCAAATGAAACTCAAAATGCATTCAACAAAGCTAATAGAATCAAATGAAACTCAAATGCATTCTACAAAGCTAATTGAATCAAATGAAATCAAAATCAAATGAAATCAAACAAAGCTAATTGAATCAAATGAAACTCAAACAAAGCTAATTGAATCAAATGAAAGTCAAACAAAGCTAATTAAATCAAATGAAAGGCAAATGAAGTCAAACAAAGCTAATAGAATCAAATGAAACTCAAATGCATTCAACAAAGCTAATTGAATCAAATGAAAGTCAAATGAAGTCAAACAAAGCTAATTGAATCAAATGAAACTCAAATGCATTCAACAAAGCTCATTGAATCAAATGAAACTCAAAATGCGTTCAACAATGCTAATTGAATCAAATGAAGTCTAACAAAACTAATTGAATCAAATGAAACTCAAATGCATTCAACAAAGCTAATTGAATCAAATGAAACTCAAATGCAATCAACAAAGCTAATTGAATCAAATGAAACTCAAATGCATTCAACAAAGCTAATAGAATCAAATGAAACTCAAATGCATTCAACAAAGCTAATTGAATCAAATGAAACTCAAATGCATTCAACAAAGCTAATTGAATCAAATGAAAGTCAAATGAAGTCAAACAAAGCTAAATGAATCAAATGAAAATCAAATGCATTCAACAAAGCTAATTGAATCAAATGAAACTCAAATGCATTCAACAAAGCTAATTGAATCAAATGAAACTCAAATGCAATCAACAAAGCTAATTGAATCAAATGAAACTCAAAATGCATTCAACAAAGCTAATAGAATCAAAGAAAAGTCAAATGCATTCAACAAAGCTAATTGAATCAAATGAAATCAAAATCAAATGAATTCAAACAAAGCTAATTGAATCAAATGAAACTCAAACAAAGCTAATTGAATCAAATGAAGTCAAACAAAGCTAATTAAATCAAATGAAACTCAAAATGCATTCAACAAAGCTAATTGAATCAAATGAAACTCAAATGCATTCAACAAAGCTAATTGAATCAAATGAAACTCAAAATGCATTCAACAAAGCTAATTGAATCAAATGAAAGTCAAATGAAGTCAAACAAAGCTAATTGAATCAAATGAAACTCAAATGCATTCAACAAAGCTAATTCAATCAAATGAAACTCAAATGCATTCAACAAAGCTAATTGAATCAAATGAAACTCAAATGCATTCAACAAAGCTAATTGAATCAAATGAAACTCAAATGCATTCAACAAAGCTAATTGAATCAAATGAAACTCAAATGCATTCAACAAAGCTAATTGAATCAAATGAAAGTCAAATGAAGTCAAACAAAGCTAAATGAATCAAATGAAAATCAAATGCATTCAACAAAGCTAATTGAATCAAATGAAACTCAAATGCATTCAACAAAGCTAATTGAATCAAATGAAACTCAAATGCATTCAACAAAGCTAATTGAATCAAATGAAACTCAAAATGCATTCAACAAAGCTAATTGAATCAAATGAAAGTCAAATGAAGTCAAACAAAGCTAATTGAATCAAATGAAACTCAAATGCATTCAACAAAGCTAATTGAATCAAATGAAACTCAAATGCATTCAACGAAGCTAATAGAATCAAATGAAACTCAAGTGCATTCAACAAAGCTAATAGAATTAAATGAAACTCAAATGCATTCAACAAAGCTAATTGAATCAAATGAAACTCAAATGCATTCAACAAAGCTAATTGAATCAAATGAAAGTCAAATGAAGTCAAACATAGCTAAATGAATCAAATGAAAATCAAATGCATTCAATAAAGCTAATTGAATCAAATGAAACTCAAATGCATTCAACAAAACTAATTGAATCAAATAAAAGTCAAATGAAGTCAAACAAAGCTAATTGAATCAAATGAAACTCAAATGCATTCAACAAAGCTAATTGAATCAAATGAAAGTCAAATGAAGTCAAACAAAGCTAATTGAATCAAATGAAACTCAAATGCATTCAAGAAAGCTAATTGAATCAAATGAAACTCAAATGCATTCAAGAAAGCTAATTAAATCAAATGAAACTCAAATGCAATCTACAAAGCTAATTGAATCAAATGAAACTCAAGTGCATTCAACAAAGCTAATAGAATTAAATGAAACTCAAATGCATTCAACAAAGCTAATTGAATCAAATGAAACTCAAATGCATTCAACAAAGCTAATTGAATCAAATGAAAGTCAAATGAAGTCAAACATAGCTAAATGAATCAAATGAAAATCAAATGCATTCAATAAAGCTAATTGAATCAAAGGAAACTCAAATGCATTCAAGAAAGCTAATTGAATCCAATGAAACTCAAATGCATTCAAGAAATCTAATTGAATCAAATGAAACTCAAATGCAATCTACAAAGCTAATTGGATCAAATGAAACTCAAGTGCATTCAACGAAGCTAATAGAATTAAATGAAACTCAAATGCATTCAACAAAGCTAATTGAATCAAATGAAACTCAAATGCATTCAACAAAGCTAATTGAATCAAATGAAAGTCAAATGAAGTCAAACATAGCTAAATGATTCAAATGAAAATCAAATGCATTCAGCAAAGCTAATTGAATCAAATGAAATTCAAATGAATTTAAGAAAGCTAATTGAATCAAATGAAACTCAAATGCAATCAACAAAGCTAATTGAATCAAATGAAACTCAAAATGCATTCAACAAAGCTAATAGAATCAAAGAAAAGTCAAATGCATTCAACAAAGCTAATTGAATCAAATGAAATCAAAATCAAATGAAATCAAACAAAGCTAATTGAATCAAATGAAATCAAACAAAGCTAATTGAATCAAATGAAGTCAAAAAAAGCTAATTAAATCAAATAAAAGGCAAATGAAGTCAAACAAAGCTAATAGAATCAAATGAAACTCAAATGCATTCAACAAAGCTATTTGAATCAAATGAAAGTCAAATGAAGTCAAACAAAGCTAATTGAATCAAATGAAACTCAAATGCATTCAACAAAGCTCATTGAATCAAATGAAACTCAAAATGCGTTCAACAATGCTAATTGAATCAAATGAAGTCTAACAAAACTAATTGAATCAAATGAAACTCAAATGCAATCAACAAATCTAATTGAATCAAATGAAACTCAAATGCATTCAACGAAGCTAATAGAATCAAATGAAACTCAAATGTATTCAACAAAGCTAATTGAATCAAATGAAACTCAAATGCATTCAACAAAGCTAATTGAATCAAATGAAGTCTAACAAAGCTAACTCGAATCAAATGAAGTCAAACAAACCTAATTGAATCAAATGAATGTCAAATGAAGTCAAACAAAGCTAATAGAATCAAATGAAACTCAAATGCATTCAACAAAGCTAATTGAATCAAATGAAACTCAAATGCATTCAACACAACTAATTGAATCAAATGAAAGTCAAATGAAGTCAAACAAAGCTAATTCAATCTAATGAAACTCAAATGCATTCAACAAAGCTAATTGAATCAATTGAAAGTCAAATAAAGTCAAACAAAGCTAATTGAATCAAATGAAACTCAAATGCATTCAACAAAGCTAATTGAATCAAATGAAACTCAAATGCATTCAACGAAGCTAATAGAATCAAATGAAACTCAAGTGCATTCAACGAAGCTAATAGAATTAAATGAAATTCAAATGCATTCAACAAAGCTAATTGAATCAAATGAAACTCAAATGCATTCAACAAAGCTAATTGAATCAAATGAAAGTCAAATGAAGTCAAACATAGCTAAATGAATCAAATGAAAATCAAATGCATTCAATAAAGCTAATTGAATCAAATGAAACTCAAATGCATTCAACAAAACTAATTGAATCAAATAAAAGTCAAATGAAGTCAAACAAAGCTAATTGAATCAAATGAAACTCAAATGCATTCAACAAAGCTAATTGAATCAAATGAAAGTCAAATGAAGTCAAACAAAGCTAATTGAATCAAATGAAACTCAAATGCATTCAAGAAAGCTAATTGAATCAAATGAAACTCAAATGCATTCAAGAAAGCTAATTAAATCAAATGAAACTCAAATGCAATCTACAAAGCTAATTGAATCAAATGAAACTCAAGTGCATTCAACAAAGCTAATAGAATTAAATGAAACTCAAATGCATTCAACAAAGCTAATTGAATCAAATGAAACTCAAATGCATTCAACAAAGCTAATTGAATCAAATGAAAGTCAAATGAAGTCAAACATAGCTAAATGAATCAAATGAAAATCAAATGCATTCAATAAAGCTAATAGAATCAAAGGAAACTCAAATGCATTCAAGAAAGCTAATTGAATCCAATGAAACTCAAATGCATTCAAGAAATCTAATTGAATCAAATGAAACTCAAATGCAATCTACAAAGCTAATTGGATCAAATGAAACTCAAGTGCATTCAACAAAGCTAATAGAATTAAATGAAACTCAAATGCATTCAACAAAGCTAATTGAATCAAATGAAACTCAAATGCATTCAACAAAGCTAATTGAATCAAATGAAAGTCAAATGAAGTCAAACATAGCTAAATGATTCAAATGAAAATCAAATGCATTCAGCAAAGCTAATTGAATCAAATGAAATTCAAATGAATTTAAGAAAGCTAATTGAATCAAATGAAACTCAAATGCAATCAACAAAGCTAATTGAATCAAATGAAACTCAAAATGCATTCAACAAAGCTAATAGAATCAAAGAAAAGTCAAATGCATTCAACAAAGCTAATTGAATCAAATGAAATCAAAATCAAATGAAATCAAACAAAGCTAATTGAATCAAATGAAATCAAACAAAGCTAATTGAATCAAATGAAGTCAAAAAAGCTAATTAAATCAAATAAAAGGCAAATGAAGTCAAACAAAGCTAATAGAATCAAATGAAACTCAAATGCATTCAACAAAGCTATTTGAATCAAATGAAAGTCA
Organism: Beta corolliflora; assembly: GCA_947648045.1. Classification (NCBI taxonomy): domain Eukaryota; kingdom Viridiplantae; phylum Streptophyta; class Magnoliopsida; order Caryophyllales; family Amaranthaceae; genus Beta; species Beta corolliflora. The sequence goes on from CANSZD010003297.1 coordinate 22,618, forward strand.
AATGAAGTCAAACAAAGCTAATTGAATCAAATGAAACTCAAATGCATTCAACAAAGCTCATTGAATCAAATTAAACTCAAAATGCATTCAACAATGCTAATTGAATCAAATGAAGTCTAACAAAACTAATTGAATCAAATGAAACTCAAATGCAATCAACAAATCTAATTGAATCAAATGAAACTCAAATGCATTCAACGAAGCTAATAGAATCAAATGAAACTCAAATGCATTCAACAAAGCTAATTGAATCAAATGAAACTCAAATGCATTCAACAAAGCTAATAGAATCAAAGAAAAGTCAAATGCATTCAACAAAGCTAATTGAATCAAATGAAAGTCAAATGAAGTCAAACAAAGCTAATTAAATCAAATGAAAGGCAAATGAAGTCAAATGAAGTCAAACAAAGCTAATTAAATCAAATGAATGGCAAATGAAGTAGAACAAAGCTAATTGAATCAAATGAATCTCAAATGCATTCAAGAAAGCTAATTGAATCAAATGAAACTCAAATGCAATCAACAAAGCTAATTGAATCAAATGAAACTCAAATGCAATCAACAAAGCTAATTGAATCAAATGAAACTCAAATGTATTCAACAAAGCTAATTGAATCAAATGAAACTCAAATGCATTCAACAAAGCTAATTGAATCAAATGAAGTCTAACAAAGCTAATTGAATCAAATGAAGTCAAACAAACCTAATTGAATCAAATGAATGTCAAATGAAGTCAAACAAAGCTAATAGAATCAAATGAAACTCAAATGCATTCAACAAAGCTAATTGAATCAAATGAAACTCAAATGCATTCAACACAACTAATTGAATCAAATGAAAGTCAAATGAAGTCAAACAAAGCTAATTGAATCTAATGAAACTCAAATGCATTCAACAAAGCTAATTCAATCAAATGAAAGTCAAATAAAGTCAAACAAAGCTAATTGAATCAAATGAAACTCAAATGCATTCAACAAAGCTAATTGAATCAAATGAAACTCAAATGCATTCAACGAAGCTAATAGAATCAAATGAAACTCAAGTGCATTCAACGAAGCTAATAGAATTAAATGAAATTCAAATGCATTCAACAAAGCTAATTGAATCAAATGAAACTCAAATGCATTCAACAAAGCTAATTGAATCAAATGAAAGTCAAATGAAGTCAAACATAGCTAAATGAATCAAATGAAAATCAAATGCATTCAATAAAGCTAATTGAATCAAATGAAACTCAAATGCATTCAACAAAACTAATTGAATCAAATAAAAGTCAAATGAAGTCAAACAAAGCTAATTGAATCAAATGAAACTCAAATGCATTCAACAAAGCTAATTGAATCAAATGAAAGTCAAATGAAGTCAAACAAAGCTAATTGAATCAAATGAAACTCAAATGCATTCAAGAAAGCTAATTGAATCAAATGAAACTCAAATGTATTCAAGAAAGCTAATTAAATCAAATGAAACTCAAATGCAATCTACAAAGCTAATTGAATCAAATGAAACTCAAGTGCATTCAACAAAGCTAATAGAATTAAATGAAACTCAAATGCATTCAACAAAGCTAATTGAATCAAATGAAACTCAAACGCATTCAACAAAGCTAATTGAATCAAATGAAAGTCAAATGAAGTCAAACATAGCTAAATGAATCAAATGAAAATCAAATGCATTCAAGAAAGCTAATTGAATCAAATGAAACTCAAATGCATTCAAGAAAGCTAATTGAATCAAATGAAACTCAAATGCAATCAACAAAGCTAATTGAATCAAATGAAACTCAAATGCATTCAACGAAGCTAATAGAATTAAATGAAACTCAAATGCATTCAACAAAGCTAATTGAATCAAATGAAACTCAAATGCATTCAACAAAGCTAATTGAATCAAATGAATGTCAAATGAAGTCAAACATAGCTAAATGATTCAAATGAAAATCAAATGCATTCAATAAAGCTAATAGAATCAAAGGAAACTCAAATGCATTCAACAAAGCTAATTGAATCAAATAAAAGTCAAATGAAGTCAAACAAAGCTAATTGAATCAAATGAAACTCAAATGCATTCAACAAAGCTAATTGAATCAAATGAAAGTCAAATGAAGTCAAACAAAGCTAATTGAATCAAATGAAACTCAAATGCATTCAAGAAAGCTAATTGAATCAAATGAAACTCAAATGCATTCAAGAAAGCTAATTAAATCAAATGAAACTCAAATGCAATCTACAAAGCTAATTGAATCAAATGAAACTCAAGTGCATTCAACAAAGCTAATAGAATTAAATGAAACTCAAATGCATTCAACAAAGCTAATTGAATCAAATGAAACTCAAATGCATTCAACAAAGCTAATTGAATCAAATGAAAGTCAAATGAAGTCAAACATAGCTAAATGAATCAAATGAAAATCAAATGCATTCAATAAAGCTAATTGAATCAAATGAAACTCAAATGCATTCAAGAAAGCTAATTGAATCAAATGAAACTCAAATGCATTCAAGAAATCTAATTGAATCAAATGAAACTCAAATGCAATCTACAAAGCTAATTGGATCAAATGAAACTCAAGTGCATTCAACGAAGCTAATAGAATTAAATGAAACTCAAATGCATTCAACAAAGCTAATTGAATCAAATGAAACTCAAATGCATTCAACAAAGCTAATTGAATCAAATGAAAGTCAAATGAAGTCAAACATAGCTAAATGATTCAAATGAAAATCAAATGCATTCAGCAAAGCTAATTGAATCAAATGAAATTCAAATGAATTTAAGAAAGCTAATTGAATCAAATGAAACTCAAATGCAATCAACAAAGCTAATTGAATCAAATGAAACTCAAAATGCATTCAACAAATCTAATAGAATCAAAGAAAAGTCAAATGCATTCAACAAAGCTAATTGAATCAAATGAAATCAAAATCAAATGAAATCAAACAAAGCTAATTGAATCAAATGAAATCAAACAAAGCTAATTGAATCAAATGAAGTCAAAAAAAGCTAATTAAATCAAATGAAACTCAAAATGCGTTCAACAAAGCTAATTGAATCAAATGAAACTCAAATGCATTCAACAAAGCTAATTGAATCAAATGAAACTCAAAATGCATTCAACAAAGCTAATTGAATCAATTGAAAGTCAAATAAAGTCAAACAAAGCTAATTGAATCAAATGAAACTCAAATGCATTCAACAAAGCTAATTGAATCAAATGAAACTCAAATGCATTCAACGAAGCTAATAGAATAAAATGAAATTCAAATGCATTCAACAAAGCTAATTGAATCAAATGAAACTCAAATGCATTCAACAAAGCTAATTGAATCAAATGAAAGTCAAATGAAGTCAAACATAGCTAAATGAATCAAATGAAAATCAAATGCATTCAATAAAGCTAATTGAATCAAATGAAACTCAAATGCATTCAACAAAACTAATTGAATCAAATAAAAGTCAAATGAAGTCAAACAAAGCTAATTGAATCAAATGAAACTCAAATGCATTCAACAAAGCTAATTGAATCAAATGAAAGTCAAATGAAGTCAAACAAAGCTAATTGAATCAAATGAAACTCAAATGCATTCAAGAAAGCTAATTGAATCAAATGAAACTCAAATGCATTCAAGAAAGCTAATTAAATCAAATGAAACTCAAATGCAATCTACAAAGCTAATTGGATCAAATGAAACTCAAGTGCATTCAACGAAGCTAATAGAATTAAATGAAACTCAAATGCATTCAACAAAGCTAATTGAATCAAATGAAACTCAAATGCATTCAACAAAGCTAATTGAATCAAATGAAAGTCAAATGAAGAAAAACATAGCTAAATGATTCAAATGAAAATCAAATGCATTCAGCAAAGCTAATTGAATCAAATGAAATTCAAATGAATTTAAGAAAGCTAATTGAATCAAATGAAACTCAAATGCAATCAACAAAGCTAATTGAATCAAATGAAACTCAAAATGCATTCAACAAAGCTAATAGAATCAAAGAAAAGTCAAATGCATTCAACAAAGCTAATTGAATCAAATGAAATCAAAATCAAATGAAATCAAACAAAGCTAATTGAATCAAATGAAATCAAACAAAGCTAATTGAATCAAATGAAGTCAAAAAAAGCTAATTAAATCAAATAAAAGGCAAATGAAGTCAAACAAAGCTAATAGAATCAAATGAAACTCAAATGCATTCAACAAAGCTATTTGAATCAAATGAAAGTCAAATGAAGTCAAACAAAGCTAATTGAATCAAATGAAACTCTGATGCGAAATGAGAGCATCAAAAAGCTAACTGATTTCACTTCATTCTCTCTTTCTTCAAAAAAACTTGTCCTCAAGTTTTGATCAAATCAAGGCACCAAGATCACTAACCAAGAAATCATCCATATTAATCGAATGATCATTAACAAGATTACCAACTGTAATAAGTCAAAGACCGAGCAAAGATTTAAGCGACCATGAACAAACAACCCAATGTCTCGAAAATTTGAACCATTATGAACATAGACATTAACTAGTTCATGCAATAGTTTATGTTTCTTGAACAAATCAGATGGAAAACATGAGATAGGTAATCGTTCTTCAAAGATTGGAACCTCCAAGATCAAATCTTTATTGTCCAAATTTGAAAAAGATTTAGTCTTTTCTCCTTCTTCATCAAGAACAAATTCTGGAACCTTTTCTGTGGGCTCGTCATCAACAAGAATTATATCTCTCGATGTTTCCTCATGTTTTTCTTCTTTTCGTTGTTCAATCAACAACTCAATCTCCTCTTTAGCCTTTTGAAATCTTTCTTCAAAAGTTGGTGGACGTCTAAGACCATCCATTACTTGTTTTGCCCTTTCAATTCTTTGATAGGCCTTTAAGAACTCCAGGTGAAAAGCCACTCACATCCATAAATTTCAAATAGACAGAAAACTGCCCAGAAATTTTGCTTGTAAGTTTGTGTTCGAAAACCAAATAAAACAACTCAAAATTAAGTGAAATTTTTTTAGCATGTAGATATATGTGTTAGGAGCACTCTACAAAAATTTCACACGAAAATACCAAGCCAAGAAATTGCAGTTTTTATTTTAGCAAAACTGGTACAAAACGTCCGGTTTTAGACCAATCAACAAAAACGTGCTTAAATCAATATAAAAAAGTCTTGATAATTTCTCAAAATTTATAGGTGAAAATTAGACAGAAAAATAATCAGTTTCAAAACAAGAATTACCTCAAAATCCCTTGGAACAAAGGAGAAAAAGGCGTTCAAAGTATACCTTAGAAACTGACTGGTTTTCCAAGTTCCAGTTTTTAACGTTGAAAGTTTTGGATCACTGTGAACTCGTTACTAATCCAATGCTCACCAAATTTTGACACAAGAACGATTAGGATGTTAGCTTTCCAAAACACCAAAGAACACTGAAAAATACCCAGGGACGCGCTCTCACGCTCCGGTTGAATCGACTGGGCTCTGATACCACTTGATGCGAAATGAGACTCCTCTCACGTGTGTTTAGGAGACCCACTAACAGCGGAAACAATCGAACAATGGATATAGACTTTTAGTCGAAAGAATCACTCTTAAAACTAAAAGAATTGTGTTTACTTAAGCTTGATAAGCTTCACTCACTTACTTCCACTTAAGGGTTCTAAATCTGATTAGAGGCTTCACTCACCTAGAAACTGATTTAGGAGGGTTTTGAGAGTAATTCAATTAGCTTCACTCACTAATTATCCTAACTCTCTCTTAGGTTAAGCTTTACTCACTTAACTCAAGGATTTCAAGATTAAGATCACTTCTTAATCACAAGAGGAAATTTCGGGTTTGCACTCCAAAAGTTCGAATAAGCACAATGCTCAAGTTTAACAACCAAATCTCTTTTCATTGATGAACCATATTACATATATATAGCAAAGAGCTAAAAAGGCTTAACAAATCAGCCATAAATATCTAATACACTAAGGTAATAAACAAAGCATTAAGCTACAAATATCCCACAAAACAAGTTGATCAACAAGTGGGGTGAATAGTGCTCGCATAGTGTTCTTGTGTGTATTGTTGACCGGTTTTCTTCAAGCAAGTGGGAGGCTTCTCTTAGCTTGCAAGGAAAGCTTCAACTGATCTCCAAGAGTCCACATTAGCTGCTGCCCCATGCCTCACACGTCCAAATACAACTTAAACTAAGCAAAATATACTCGGTTTTACAAAACCGCAAAACTGATCCAAAATTGACGTCTCAGTTGAAAGGCTACTGCAACTTCGTTTCTTCATGAAATCTCACCAAATTTTGTAGGATGAAACTTCAAGATGTTAGTGAACCAATGCAATTGGAATCACTCAAAAATTCCAAGTAACTTGTTCGGAATCATCAAAATGATTCTACCGCGCCACAGACCAAACGTACAAAACAGTTTCTACTTAAAACAACTTCTAAACATAATTAGTGAAAGTAAAGCATGTTTAGAACTCAACTAACACTAAACTTGCTAATTAAGCCTAATTAATTATTACAAAAATGAGAGCATCAAAAAGCTAACTGATTTCACTTCAAACTCAAATGCATTCAACAAAGCTCATTGAATCAAATTAAACTCAAAATGCGTTCAACAATGCTAATTGAATCAAATGAAGTCTAACAAAACTAATTGAATCAAATGAAACTCAAATGCAATCAACAAATCTAATTGAATCAAATGAAACTCAAATGCATTCAACGAAGCTAATAGAATCAAATGAAACTCAAATGCAATCAACAAAGCTAATTGAATCAAATGAAACTCAAATGCATTCAACAAAGCTAATAGAATCAAAGAAAAGTCAAATGCATTCAACAAAGCTAATTGAATCAAATGAAAGTCAAATGAAGTCAAACAAAGCTAATTAAATCAAATGAAAGGCAAATGAATTCAAATGAAGTCAAACAAAGCTAATTAAATCAAATGAATGGCAAATGAAGTAGAACAAAGCTAATTGAATCAAATGAATCTCAAATGCATTCAAGAAAGCTAATTGAATCAAATGAAACTCAAATGCATTCAACAAAGCTAATTGAATCAAATGAAACTCAAATGCAATCAACAAAGCTAATTGAATCAAATGAAACTCAAATGTATTCAACAAAGCTAATTGAATCAAATGAAACTCAAATGCATTCAACAAAGCTAATTGAATCAAACGAAGTCTAACAAAGCTAACTGAATCAAATGAAGTCAAACAAACCTAATTGAATCAAATGAATGTCAAATGAAGTCAAACAAAGCTAATAGAATCAAATGAAACTCAAATGCATCCAACAATGCTAATTGAATCAAATGAAACTCAAATGCATTCAACACAACTAATTGAATCAAATGAAAGTCAAATGAAGTCAAACAAAGCTAATTGAATCTAATGAAACTCAAATGCATTCAACAAAGCTAATTGAATCAATTGAAAGTCAAATAAAGTCAAACAAAGCTAATTGAATCAAATGAAACTCAAATGCATTCAACAAAGCTAATTGAATCAAATGAAACTCAAATGCATTCAACGAAGCTAATAGAATCAAATGAAACTCAAGTGCATTCAACAAAGCTAATAGAATTAAATGAAATTCAAATGCATTCAACAAAGCTAATTGAATCAAATGAAACTCGAAATGCATTCAACAAAGCTAATTGAATCAAATGAAAGTCAAATGAAGTCAAACATAGCTAAATGAATCAAATGAAAATCAAATGCATTCAATAAAGCTAATTGAATCAAATGAAACTCAAATGCATTCAACAAAACTAATTGAATCAAATAAAAGTCAAATGAAGTCAAACAAAGCTAATTGAATCAAATGAAACTCAAATGCATTCAACAAAGCTAATTGAATCAAATGAAAGTCAAATGAAGTCAAACAAAGCTAATTGAATCAAATGAAACTCAAATGCATTCAAGAAAGCTAATTGAATCAAATGAAACTCAAATGTATTCAAGAAAGCTAATTAAATCAAATGAAACTCAAATGCAATCTACAAAGCTAATTGAATCAAATGAAACTCAAGTGCATTCAGCGAAGCTAATAGAATTAAATGAAACTCAATTGCATTCAACAAAGCTAATTGAATCAAATGAAACTCAAACGCATTCAACAAAGCTAATTGAATCAAATGAAAGTCAAATGAAGTCAAACATAGCTAAATGAATCAAATGAAAATCAAATGCATTCAATAAAGCTAATAGAATCAAAGGAAACTCAAATGCATTCAAGAAAGCTAATTGAATCCAATGAAACTCAAATGCATTCAACAAAGCTAATAGAATCAAAGAAAAGTCAAATGCATTCAACAAAGCTAATTGAATCAAATGAAAGTCAAATGAAGTCAAACAAAGCTAATTAAATCAAATGAAAGGCAAATGAATTCAAATGAAGTCAAACAAAGCTAATTAAATCAAATGAATGGCAAATGAAGTAGAACAAAGCTAATTGAATCAAATGAATCTCAAATGCATTCAAGAAAGCTAATTGAATCAAATGAAACTCAAATGCAATCAACAAAGCTAATTGAATCAAATGAAACTCAAATGCAATCAACAAAGCTAATTGAATCAAATGAAACTCAAATGTATTCAACAAAGCTAATTGAATCAAATGAAACTCAAATGCATTCAACAAAGCTAATTGAATCAAACGAAGTCTAACAAAGCTAACTGAATCAAATGAAGTCAAACAAACCTAATTGAATCAAATGAATGTCAAATGAAGTCAAACAAAGCTAATAGAATCAAATGAAACTCAAATGCATTCAACAAAGCTAATTGAATCAAATGAAACTCAAATGCATTCAACACAACTAATTGAATCAAATGAAAGTCAAATGAAGTCAAACAAAGCTAATTGAATCTAATGAAACTCAAATGCATTCAACAAAGCTAATTGAATCAATTGAAAGTCAAATAAAGTCAAACAAAGCTAATTGAATCAAATGAAACTCAAATGCATTCAACAAAGCTAATTGAATCAAATGAAACTCAAATGCATTCAACGAAGCTAATAGAATCAAATGAAACTCAAGTGCATTCAACAAAGCTAATAGAATTAAATGAAATTCAAATGCATTCAACAAAGCTAATTGAATCAAATGAAACTCAAATGCATTCAACAAAGCTAATTGAATCAAATGAAAGTCAAATGAAGTCAAACATAGCTAAATGAATCAAATGAAAATCAAATGCATTCAATAAAGCTAATTGAATCAAATGAAACTCAAATGCATTCAACAAAACTAATTGAATCAAATAAAAGTCAAATGAAGTCAAACAAAGCTAATTGAATCAAATGAAACTCAAATGCATTCAACAAAGCTAATTGAATCAAATGAAAGTCAAATGAAGTCAAACAAAGCTAATTGAATCAAATGAAACTCAAATGCATTCAAGAAAGCTAATTGAATCAAATGAAACTCAAATGTATTCAAGAAAGCTAATTAAATCAAATGAAACTCAAATGCAATCTACAAAGCTAATTGAATCAAATGAAACTCAAGTGCATTCAGCGAAGCTAATAGAATTAAATGAAACTCAATTGCATTCAACAAAGCTAATTGAATCAAATGAAACTCAAACGCATTCAACAAAGCTAATTGAATCAAATGAAAGTCAAATGAAGTCAAACATAGCTAAATGAATCAAATGAAAATCAAATGCATTCAATAAAGCTAATAGAATCAAAGGAAACTCAAATGCATTCAAGAAAGCTAATTGAATCCAATGAAACTCAAATGCATTCAAGAAAGCTAATTGAATCAAATGAAACTCAAATGCAATCTACAAAGCTAATTGAATCAAATGAAACTCAAGTGCATTCAACGAAGCTAATAGAATTAAATGAAACTCAAATGCATTCAACAAAGCTAATTGAATCAAATGAAACTCAAATGCATTCAACAAAGCTAATTGAATCAAATGAAAGTCAAATGAAGTCAAACATAGCTAAATGATTCAAATGAAAATCAAATGCATTCAATAAAGCTAATAGAATCAAAGGAAACTCAAACGCATTCAACAAAACTAATTGAATCAAATAAAAGTCAAATGAAGTCAAACAAAGCTAATTGAATCAAATGAAACTCAAATGCATTCAACAAAGCTAATTGAATCAAATGAAAGTCAAATGAAGTCAAACAAAGCTAATTGAATCAAATGAAACTCAAATGCATTCAAGAAAGCTAATTGAATCAAATGAAACTCAAATGCATTCAAGAAAGCTAATTAAATCAAATGAAACTCAAATGCAATCTACAAAGCTAATTGAATCAAATGAAACTCAAGTGCATTCAACAAAGCTAATAGAATTAAATGAAACTCAAATGCATTCAACAAAGCTAATTGAATCAAATGAAACTCAAATGCATTCAACAAAGCTAATTGAATCAAATGAAAGTCAAATGAAGTCAAACATAGCTAAATGAATCAAATGAAAATCAAATGCATTCAATAAAGCTAATAGAATCAAAGGAAACTCAAATGCATTCAAGAAAGCTAATTGAATCCAATGAAACTCAAATGCATTCAAGAAATCTAATTGAATCAAATGAAACTCAAATGCAATCTACAAAGCTAATTGGATCAAATGAAACTCAAGTGCATTCAACGAAGCTAATAGAATTAAATGAAACTCAAATGCATTCAACAAAGCTAATTGAATCAAATGAAACTCAAATGCATTCAACAAAGCTAATTGAATCAAATGAAAGTCAAATGAAGTCAAACATAGCTAAATGATTCAAATGAAAATCAAATGCATTCAGCAAAGCTAATTGAATCAAATGAAATTCAAATGAATTTAAGAAAGCTAATTGAATCAAATGAAACTCAAATGCAATCAACAAAGCTAATTGAATCAAATGAAACTCAAAATGCATTCAACAAAGCTAATAGAATCAAAGAAAAGTCAAATGCATTCAACAAAGCTAATTGAATCAAATGAAATCAAAATCAAATGAAATCAAACAAAGCTAATTGAATCAAATGAAATCAAACAAAGCTAATTGAATCAAATGAAGTCAAAAAAAGCTAATTAAATCAAATAAAAGGCAAATGAAGTCAAACAAAGCTAATAGAATCAAATGAAACTCAAATGCATAACAAAGCTATTTGAATCAAATGAAAGTCAAATGAAGTCAAACAAAGCTAATTGAATCAAATGAAACTCAAATGCATTCAACAAAGCTCATTGAATCAAATTAAACTCAAAATGCGTTCAACAATGCTAATTGAATCAAATGAAGTCTAACAAAACTAATTGAATCAAATGAAACTCAAATGCAATCAACAAATCTAATTGAATCAAATGAAACTCAAATGCATTCAACGAAGCTAATAGAATCAAATGAAACTCAAATGTATTCAACAAAGCTAATTGAATCAAATGAAACTCAAATGCATTCAACAAAGCTAATTGAATCAAATGAAGTCTAACAAAGCTAACTGAATCAAATGAAGTCAAACAAACCTAATTGAATCAAATGAATGTCAAATGAAGTCAAACAAAGCTAATAGAATCAAATGAAACTCAAATGCATTCAACAAAGCTAATTGAATCAAATGAAACTCAAATGCATTCAACACAACTAATTGAATCAAATGAAAGTCAAATGAAGTCAAACAAAGCTAATTGAATCTAATGAAACTCAAATGCATTCAACAAAGCTAATTGAATCAATTGAAAGTCAAATAAAGTCAAACAAAGCTAATTGAATCAAATGAAACTCAAATGCATTCAACAAAGCTAATTGAATCAAATGAAACTCAAATGCATTCAACGAAGCTAATAGAATCAAATGAAACTCAAGTGCATTCAACGAAGCTAATAGAATTAAATGAAATTTTAATGCATTCAACAAAGCTAATTGAATCAAATGAAACTCAAATGCATTCAACAAAGCTAATTGAATCAAATGAAAGTCAAATGAAGTCAAACATAGCTAAATGAATCAAATGAAAATCAAATGCATTCAATAAAGCTAATTGAATCAAATGAAACTCAAATGCATTCAACAAAACTAATTGAATCAAATAAAAGTCAAATGAAGTCAAACAAAGCTAATTGAATCAAATGAAACTCAAATGCATTCAACAAAGCTAATTGAATCAAATGAAAGTCAAATGAAGTCAAACAAAGCTAATTGAATCAAATGAAAATCAAATGCATTCAAGAAAGCTAATTGAATCAAATGAAACTCAAATGCATTCAAGAAAGCTAATTAAATCAAATGAAACTCAAATGCAATCTACAAAGCTAATTGAATCAAATGAAACTCAAGTGCATTCAACAAAGCTAATAGAATTAAATGAAACTCAAATGCATTCAACAAAGCTAATTGAATCAAATGAAACTCAAATGCATTCAACAAAGCTAATTGAATCAAATGAAAGTCAAATGAAGTCAAACATAGCTAAATGAATCAAATGAAAATCAAATGCATTCAATAAAGCTAATAGAATCAAAGGAAACTCAAATGCATTCAAGAAAGCTAATTGAATCCAATGAAACTCAAATGCATTCAACAAAGCTAATTGAATCAAATGAAACTCAAATGCAGTCAACAAAGCTAATTGAATCAAATGAAACTCAAATGCATTCAACAAAGCTAATTGAATCAAATGAAACTCAAATGCATTCAACAAAGCTAATTGAATCAAATGAAACTCAAATGCATTCAACAAAGCTAATTGAATCAAATGAAAGTCAAATGCATTCAAACAAAGCTAATTGAATCAAATGAAAATCAAATGCATTCAACAAAGCTAATTGAATCAAATGAAACTCAAATGCATTCAAGAAAGCTAATTGAATCAAATGAAACTCAAATGCATTCAACAAAGCTAATTGAATCAAATGAAACTCAAATGCATTCAACAAAGCTAATTGAATCAAAGAAAAGTCAAATGCATTCAACAAAGCTAATTGAATCAAATGAAATCAAAATCAAATGAAATCAAACAAAGCTAATTGAATCAAATGAAACTCAAATGCATTCAACAAAGCTAATTGAATCAAATGAAAGTCAAATGCAGTCAAACAAAGCTAATTGAATCAAATGAAACTCAAATGCATTCAAACAAAGCTAATTGAATCAAATGAAACTGAAATGCATTCAACAAAGCTATTTGAATCAAATGAATCTCAAATGCATTCAATTAAAGCTAATTGAATCAAATTAAACTCAAATGCATTCAACAAAGCTAATTGAATCAAATGAAACTCAAATCCATTCAACAAAGCTAATTGAATCAAATGAAAGTCAAATTAACAAAGCTAATTGAATCAAATGAAACTCAAATGCATTCAACAAAGCTAATTGAATCAAATGAAACTCAAATGCATTCAACAAAGCTAATTGAATCAAATGAAACTCAAATGCATTAAACAAAGCTAATTGAATCAAATGAAACTCAAATGCATTCAACAAAGCTAATTGAATCAAATGAAACTCAAATGCATTCAACAAAGCTAATTGAATCAAATGAAACTCAAATGCATTCAACAAAGCTAATTGAATCAAATGAAACTCAAATGCATTCAACAAAGCTAATTGAATCAAATGAAACTCAAATGCATTCAACAAAGCTAATTGAATCAAATGAAACTCAAATGCATTCAACAAAGCTAATTGAATCAAATGAAACTCAAATGCATTCAACAAAGCTAATTGAATCAAATGAAAGTCAAATGCATTCAAACAAAGCTAATTGAATCAAATGAAACTCAAATGCATTCAACAAAGCTAATTGAATCAAATGAAACTCAAATGCATTCAACAAAGCTAATTGAATCAAATGAAACTCAAATGCATTCAAACAAAGCTAATTGAATCAAATGAAACTCAAATGCATTCAACAAAGCTAATTGAATCAAATGAAACTCAAATAAATTCAAACAAAGCTAATTGAATCAAATGAAACTCAAATGCATTCAACAAAGCTAATTGAATCAAATGAAACTCAAATGCATTCAACAAAGCTAATTGAATCAAATGAAACTCAAATGCATTCAACAAAGCTAATTGAATCAAATGAAAGTCAAATGCATTCAACAAAGCTAATTGAATCAAATGAAACTCAAATGCATTCAACAAAGCTAATTGAATCAAATGAAAGTCAAATGAAGTCAAACAAAGCTAATTGAATCAAATGAAACTCAAATGCATTCAACAAAGCTAATTGAATCAAATGAAACTCAAATGCATTCAACAAAGCTAATTGAATCAAATGAAACTCAAATGCATTCAACAAAGCTAATTGAATCAAATGAAACTCAAATGCATTCAACAAAGCTAATTGAATCAAATGAAACTCAAATGCATTCAACAAAGCTAATTGAATCAAATGAAACTCAAATGCATTCAACAAAGCTAATTGAATCAAATGAAACTCAAATGCATTCAACAAAGCTAATTGAATCAAATGAAACTCAAATGCATTCAACAAAGCTAATTGAATCAAATGAAACTCAAATGCATTCAAACAAAGCTAATTGAATCAAATGAAACTCAAATGCATTCAACAAAGCTAATTGAATCAAATGAAACTCAAATGCATTCAACAAAGCTAATTGAATCAAATGAAACTCAAATGCATTCAAACAAAGCTAATTGAATCAAATGAAACTCATTCAACAAAGCTAATTGAATCAAATGAAACTCAAATGCATTCAAACAAAGCTAATTGAATCAAATGAAACTCAAATGCATTCAACAAAGCTAATTGAATCAAATGAAACTCAAATGCATTCAACAAAGCTAATTGAATCAAATGAAACTCAAATGCATTCAACAAAGCTAATTGAATCAAATGAAACTCAAATGCATTCAACAAAGCTAATTGAATCAAATGAAACTCAAATGCATTCAACAAAGCTAATTGAATCAAATGAAACTCAAATGCATTCAACAAAGCTAATTGAATCAAATGAAACTCAAATGCATTCAACAAAGCTAATTGAATCAAATGAAACTCAAATGCATTCAACAAAGCTAATTGAATCAAATGAAACTCAAATGCATTCAACAAAGCTAATTGAATCAAATGAAACTCAAATGCATTCAACAAAGCTAATTGAATCAAATGAAACTCAAATGCATTCAACAAAGCTAATTGAATCAAATGAAACTCAAATGCATTCAACAAAGCTAATTGAATCAAATGAAACTCAAATGCATTCAAACAAAGCTAATTGAATCAAATGAAACTCAAATGCATTCAACAAAGCTAATTGAATCAAATGAAACTCAAATGCATTCAACAAAGCTAATTGAATCAAATGAAACTCAAATGCATTCAACAAAGCTAATTGAATCAAATGAAACTCAAATGCATTCAACAAAGCTAATTGAATCAAATGAAACTCAAATGCATTCAACAAAGCTAATTGAATCAAATGAAACTCAAATGCATTCAACAAAGCTAATTGAATCAAATGAAACTCAAATGCATTCAACAAAGCTAATTGAATCAAATGAAACTCAAATGCATTCAACAAAGCTAATTGAATCAAATGAAACTCAAATGCATTCAACAAAGCTAATTGAATCAAATGAAACTCAAATGCATTCAACAAAGCTAATTGAATCAAATGAAACTCAAATGCATTCAACAAAGCTAATTGAATCAAATGAAACTCAAATGCATTCAACAAAGCTAATTGAATCAAATGAAACTCAATATTCAACAAAGCTAATTGAATCAAATGAAACTCAAATGCATTCAAACAAAGCTAATTGAATCAAATGAAACTCAAATGCATTCAACAAAGCTAATTGAATCAAATGAAACTCAAATGCATTCAACAAAGCTAATTGAATCAAATGAAACTCAAATGCATTCAACAAAGCTAATTGAATCAAATGAAACTCAAATGCATTCAACAAAGCTAATTGAATCAAATGAAACTCAAATGCATTCAACAAAGCTAATTGAATCAAATGAAACTCAAATGCATTCAACAAAGCTAATTGAATCAAATGAAACTCAAATGCATTCAACAAAGCTAATTGAATCAAATGAAACTCAAATGCATTCAACAAAGCTAATTGAATCAAATGAAACTCAAATGCATTCAACAAAGCTAATTGAATCAAATGAAACTCAAATGCATTCAACAAAGCTAATTGAATCAAATGAAACTCAAATGCATTCAACAAAGCTAATTGAATCAAATGAAACTCAAATGCATTCAACAAAGCTAATTGAATCAAATGAAACTCAAATGCATTCAACAAAGCTAATTGAATCAAATGAAACTCAAATGCATTCAACAAAGCTAATTGAATCAAATGAAACTCAAATGCATTCAACAAAGCTAATTGAATCAAATGAAAGTCAAATGCATTCAACAAAGCTAATTGAATCAAATGAAACTCAAATGCATTCAACAAAGCTAATTGAATCAAATGAAACTCAAATGCATTCAACAAAGCTAATTGAATCAAATGAAACTCAAATGCATTCAACAAAGCTAATTGAATCAAATGAAACTCAAATGCATTCAACAAAGCTAATTGAATCAAATGAAACTCAAATGCATTCAACAAAGCTAATTGAATCAAATGAAACTCAAATGCATTCAACAAAGCTAATTGAATCAAATGAAACTCAAATGCATTCAACAAAGCTAATTGAATCAAATGAAACTCAAATGCATTCAACAAAGCTAATTGAATCAAATGAAACTCAAATGCATTCAACAAAGCTAATTGAATCAAATGAAACTCAAATGCATTCAACAAAGCTAATTGAATCAAATGAAACTCAAATGCATTCAACAAAGCTAATTGAATCAAATGAAACTCAAATGCATTCAACAAAGCTAATTGAATCAAATGAAACTCAAATGCATTCAACAAAGCTAATTGAATCAAATGAAACTCAAATGCATTCAACAAAGCTAATTGAATCAAATGAAACTCAAATGCATTCAACAAAGCTAATTGAATCAAATGAAACTCAAATGCATTCAACAAAGCTAATTGAATCAAATGAAACTCAAATGCATTCAACAAAGCTAATTGAATCAAATGAAACTCAAATGCATTCAACAAAGCTAATTGAATCAAATGAAACTCAAATGCATTCAACAAAGCTAATTGAATCAAATGAAACTCAAATGCATTCAACAAAGCTAATTGAATCAAATGAAACTCAAATGCATTCAACAAAGCTAATTGAATCAAATGAAACTCAAATGCATTCAACAAAGCTAATTGAATCAAATGAAACTCAAATGCATTCAACAAAGCTAATTGAATCAAATGAAACTCAAATGCATTCAACAAAGCTAATTGAATCAAATGAAACTCAAATGCATTCAACAAAGCTAATTGAATCAAATGAAACTCAAATGCATTCAACAAAGCTAATTGAATCAAATGAAACTCAAATGCATTCAACAAAGCTAATTGAATCAAATGAAACTCAAATGCATTCAACAAAGCTAATTGAATCAAATGAAAGTCAAATGAAGTCAAACAAAGCTAATTGAATCAAATGAAACTCAAATGCATTCAACAAAGCTAATTGAATCAAATGAAACTCAAATGCATTCAACAAAGCTAATTGAATCAAATTAAAGTCAAATGCATTCAACAAAGCTAATTGAATCAAATGAAACCCAAATGCATTCAACAAAGCTAATTGAATCAAATGAAGTCAAACAAAGCTAATTGAATCAAATGGAAGTCAAATGAAGTCAAACAAAGCTAATTGAATCAAATGAAAATCAAATGCATTCAACAAAGCTAATTGAATCAAATGAAACTCAAATGCATTCAACAAAGCTAATTGAATCAAATGAAACTCAAATGCATTCAACAAAGCTAATTGCATCAAATGAAACTCAAAATGCATTCAACAAAGCTAATTGAATCAAATGAAACTCAGATGCATTCAACAAAGCTAATTGAATCAAATGAAACACAAATGCATTCAACAAAAGCTAATTGAATCAAATTAAACTCAAATGCATTCAACAAAGCTAATTGAATCAAATGAAACTCAAATGCATTCAACAAAGCTAATTGAATCAAATGAAACTCAAATGCATTCAACAAAGCTAATTGAATCAAATGAAACCCAAATGCATTCAACAAAGCTAATTGAATCAAATGAAACTCAAATGCATTCAACAAAGCTAATTGAATCAAATGAAACTCAAATGCATTCAACAAAGCTAATTGAATCAAATGAAACTCAAATGCATTCAACAAAGCTAATTGAATCAAATGAAACTCAAATGCATTCAACAAAGCTAATTGAATCAAATGAAACTCAAATGCATTCAACAAAGCTAATTGAATCAAATGAAACTCAAATGCATTCAACAAAGCTAATTGAATCAAATGAAACCCAAATGCATTCAACAAAGCTAATTGAATCAAATGAAACTCAAATGCATTCAACAAAGCTAATTGAATCAAATGAAACTCAAATGCATTCAACAAAGCTAATTGAATCAAATGAAACTCAAATGCATTCAACAAAGCTAATTGAATCAAATGAAACTCAAATGCATTCAACAAAGCTAATTGAATCAAATTAAACTCAAATGCATTCAACAAAGCTAATTGAATCAAATGAAACCCAAATGCATTCAACAAAGCTAATTGAATCAAATGAAACTCAAATGCATTCAACAAAGCTAATTGAATCAAATGAAACTCAAATGCATTCAACAAAGCTAATTGAATCAAATGAAAGTCAAATGAAGTCAAACAAAGCTAATTGAATCAAATGAAACTCAAATGCATTCAACAAAGCTAATTGAATCAAATGAAACTCAAATGCATTCAACAAAGCTAATTGAATCAAATTAAAGTCAAATGCATTCAACAAAGCTAATTGAATCAAATGAAACCCAAATGCATTCAACAAAGCTAATTGAATCAAATGAAGTCAAACAAAGCTAATTGAATCAAATGGAAGTCAAATGAAGTCAAACAAAGCTAATTGAATCAAATGAAAATCAAATGCATTCAACAAAGCTAATTGAATCAAATGAAACTCAAATGCATTCAACAAGGCTAATTGAATCAAATGAAACTCAAATGCAATCAACAAAGCTAATTGAATCAAATGAAACTCAAAATGCATTCAACAAAGCTAATTGAATCAAATGAAACTCAAATGCATTCAACAAAGCTAATTGAATCAAATGAAACTCAAATGCATTCAACAAAGCTAATTGAATCAAATGAAAGTCAAATGAAGTCAAACAAAGCTAATTGAATCAAATGAAACTCAAATGCATTCAACAAAGCTAATTGAATCAAATGAAACTCAAAATGCATTCAACAAAGCTAATTGAATCAAATGAAACTCAAATTCATTCAACAAAGCTAATTGAATCAAATGAAACTCAAATTCATTCAACAAAGCTAATTGAATCAAATGAAACTCAAAATGCATTCAACAAAGCTAATTGAATCAAATGAAACTCAAATGCATTCAACAAAGCTAATTGAATCAAATGAAACTCAAATGCATTCAACAAAGCTAATTGAATCAAATGAAACTCAAATGCATTCAAACAAAGCTAATTGAATCAAATGAAGCTCAAATGCATTCTACAAAGCTAATTGAATCAAATGAAACTCAAAATGCATTCAACAAGGCTAATTAAATCAAATGAAACTGAAATGCATTCAACAAAACTAATTGATTCAAATGAAACTCAAATGCATTCAACAAAGCTAATTGAATCAAATGAAACTCAAATTCATTCAACAAAGCTAATTGAATCAAATGAAACTCAAATGCATTCAACAAAGCTAATGGAATCAAATGAAACTCAAATGCATTCAACAAAGCTAATTGAAACAAATGAAACTCAAAATTTATTCAACAAAGCTAATTGAATCAAATGAAACTCAAATGCATTCAACAAAGCTAATTGAATCAAATGAAAGTCAAATGAAGTCAAACAAAGCTAATTGAATCAAATAAAACTCAAATGCATTCAACAAAGCTAATTGAATCAAATGAAACTCTAATGCATTCAACAAAGCTAATTGAATCAAATTAAAGTCAAATGCATTCAACAAAGCTAATTGAATCAAATGAAACCCAAATGCATTCAACATAGCTAATTGAATCAAATGAAGTCAAACAAAGCTAATTGAATCAAATGGAAGTCAAATGAAGTCAAACAAAGCTAATAGAATCAAATGAAACTCAAATGCATTCAACAAAGCTAATTGAATCAAATGAAAGTCAAATGAAGTCAAACAAAGCTAATTGAATCAAATGAAACTCAAATGCATTCGACAAAGCTAATTGAATCAAATGAAACTCAAATGCATTCAACAAAACTCATTGAATCAAATTAAGTCAAATGAAGTCAAACAAAGCTAATTGAATCAAATGAAGCTCAAATGCATTCAACAAAGCTAATTGAATCAAATGAAACTCAAATGCATTCAACAAAGCTAATTAAATCAAATGAAACTCAAATGCATTCAACAAAGCTAATTGAATCAAATGAAAGTCAAATGAAGTCAAACAAAGCTAATTGAATCAAATGAACTTAAATGCATTCAACAAAGCTAATTGAATCAAATGAAAGTCAAATGAAGTCAAACAAAGCTAATTGAATCAAATGAAACTCAAATGCATTCAACAAAGCTAATTGAATCAAATGAAAGTCAAATGAAGTCAAACAAACCTAATTGAATCAAATGAAACTCAAATGCAATCAACAAAGCTAATTGAATCAAATGAAACTCTAATGCATCCAACAAAGCTAATTGAATCAAATTAAAGTCAAATGCATTCAACAAAGCTAATTGAATCAAATGATACCCAAATGCATTCAACAAAGCTAATTGAATCAAATGAAGTCAAACAAAGCTAATTGAATCAAATTGAAACTCAAATGCATTCAACAAAGCTAATTGAATCAATTGAAACTCAAATGCATTCAACAAAGCTAATTGAATCAAATGAAGCTCAAATGCATTCTACAAAGCTAATTGAATCAAATGAAACTCAAAATGCTTTCAACAAAGCTAATTAAATCAAATGAAACTGAAATGCATTCAACAAAGCTAATTGATTCAAATGAAACTCAAATGCATTCAACAAAGCTAATTGAATCAAATGAAACTCAAATGCATTCAACAAAGCTAATTGAATCAAATGAAACACTAATGCATTCAACAAAGCTAATTGAATCAAATGAAAGTCAAATGAAGTCAAACAAAGTTAATTGAATCAAATGAAACTCAAATGCATTCAACAAAGCTAATTGAATCAAATGAAACTCAAATGAATTCAACAAAGCTAATTGAATCAAATGAAAGTCAAATTCATTCAACAAAGCTAATTAAATCAAATGAAACTCAAATGCATTCAACAAAGCTAATGGAATCAAATGAAACTCATTCAACAAAGCTAATTGAAACAAATGAAACTCAAAATTTATTCAACAAAGCTAATTGAATCAAATGAAACTCAAATGCATTCAACAAAGCTAATTGAATCAAATGAAACTCAAATGCATTCAACAAAGCTAATTGAATCAAATGAAAGTCAAATGAAGTCAAACAAAGCTAATTGAATCAAATGAAACTCAAATGCATTCAACAAAGCTAATTGAATCAAATGAAACTCTAATGCATTCAACAAAGCTAATTGAATCAAATTAAAGTCAAATGCATTCAACAAAGTTAATTGAATCAAATGAAACCCAAATGCATTCAAGAAAGCTAATTGAATCAAATGAAGTCAAACAAAGCTAATTGAATCAAATGGAAGTCAAATGAAGTCAAACAAAGCTAATTGAATCAAATGAAAATCAAATGCATTCAACAAAGCTAATTAAATCAAATGAAACTCAAATGCATTCAACAAAGCTAATTGAATCAAATGAATGTCAAATGAAGTCATACAAAGCTAATTGAATCAAATGAAACTCAAATGCATTCAACAAAGCTAATTGAATCAAATAAAACTCTAATGCATTCAACAAAGCTAATTGAATCAAATTAAAGTCAAATGCATTCAACAAAGCTAATTGAATCAAATGAAACCCAAATGCATTCAACAAAGCTAATTGAATCAAATGAAAGTCAAACAAAGCTAATTGAATCAAATGGAAGTCAAATGAAGTCAAACAAAGCTAATAGAATCAAATGAAAATCAAATGCATTCAAAAAAGCTAATTGAATCAAATGAAATTCAAATGCATTCAACAAGGCTAATTGAATCAAATGAAACTCAAATGCAATCAGCAAAGCTAATTGAATCAAATGAAACTCAAAATGCATTCAACAAAGCTAATTGAATCAAATGAAACTCAAATGCATTCAACAAAGCTAATTGAATCAAATGAAACTCAAATGCATTCAACAAAGCTAATTGAATCAAATGAAAGTCAAATGAAGTCAAACAAAGCTAATTGAATCAAATGAAGCTCAAATGCATTCAACAAAGCTAATTGAATCAAATGAAACTCAAAATGCATTCAACAAGGCTAATTAAATCAAATGAAACTGAAATTCATTCAACAAAGCTAATTGAATCAAATGAAACTCAAATTCATTCAACAAAGCTAATTGAATCAAATGAAACTCAAAATGCATTCAACAAAGCTAATTGAATCAAATGAAACTCAAATGCATTCAACAAAGCTAATTGAATCAAATGAAACTCAAATGCATTCAACAAAGCTAATTGAATCAAATGAAACTCTAATGCATTCAACAAAGCTAATTGAATCAAATGAAGCTCAAATGCATTCTACAAAGCTAATTGAATCAAATGAAACTCAAAATGCATTCAACAAGGCTAATTAAATCAAATGAAACTCAAATGCATTCAACAAAACTAATTGAATCAAATGAAACTCAAATGCATTCAACAAAGCTAATTGAATCAAATGAAACTCAAATTCATTCAACAAAGCTAATTGAATCAAATGAAACTCAAATGCATTCAACAAAGCTAATGGAATCAAATGAAACTCAAATGCATTCAACAAAGCTAATTGAAACAAATGAAACTCAAAATTTATTCAACAAAGCTAATTGAATCAAATGAAACTCAAATGCATTCAACAAAGCTAATTGAATCAAATGAAAGTCAAATGAATTCAAACAAAGCTAATTGAATCAAATTAAACTCAAATGCATTCAACAAAGCTAATTGAATCAAATGAAACTCTAATGCTGTAATAGCCTGAATTTTTAAGCAGGTTCAATTATTTTGTTAGCTATATTAAGTCTTCATCAGGCTTTGGTCCTTTAAGTAGTTAGAATTCTCTCCAACATCATACTAGGACAAAAGTGGATAAGAACCATCATTCTTAGTGGTTAAGAAAGCAAGTGGATAAGCTCTAACATTCTTAGTGATTAAGAAAGCAAGTGGATAAGCTCTAACATTCTTAGTGGTTAAGAAAGCTTGTGGATAAGCACTATCATTCTTAATGGTTAAGAAAGGTCAAAGAGGATAAGCACTATCATTCTTAGTGGTTAAGAAAGCCTTGAGAACCAATAGATAAGCTAAAAAGCCTTGGAGAGCCTTATTCTTTAAGATTATGAAAATCGCATAGAGACCGTTTTATCGGGTAACAATGAACTTCCAGTTAAAGAACCTCTTTGGGTTGAATCCGAGCTCGGAACCTAATCAAACTTGATATATGTTATGTTTGGGATGTATTAAGGTTAAAATGGTCATTTGTTCCCAAAATATACGTGGCTTAATATGGTAAGTTCCTTACATAGTAAAATCTGGCCAGCTAAAATATCAGTTCGTACCTATCCTCAAAGAAAGCTTCTTAGACTGCTTGAGTGTCGATCTCTTAAAGATTTTTGCATGCATGAAAGCCAACACATTAAGCTAACACCTCAAGCAAGAATCACTCAGAAACTCCAAGAAACCGACCTCACCCGTAAGAGGTTTCCCTCCCCTGGGGGTACCGCGCCTGCAGTCTATAAAAGACTGTTTTGGTTTTTCGATTCTTTCTCTTAAAATTTCTTCTTCAACACCTACTTCTCTTTACATACAACTCTTCTAGACATAATTCCTTAGTGTTTCAAGCTTTTGGTAGAGTTTTCAAGCCTTGGGAAGTTGTAGAAAACTCCATAGAAACATCAAGCAAACTGTGTAAGTACAACTTTGTATCTCTCTTGTACTTAGCTTATTATTTCATGTTCTAAAACTTGTGTAAACTAATTCCTAGCACTTTACATATTCAGGGGAAGTTATAGGAAGGATAAACCACTTGGAATAAGGAGTTTGAGTTACATTAAGCACTCCTAAGTGAAGGTACACACTTAGTTTGGATTGTAACCTAGAGTTTTTCCTACCTATGGTTAAATGATTGTTTCTTTCTATTTTGAAGCATGATTATGAAATGAAATATCTTATGATATGCATATTAGTATGTGTGCTTTGAGTATATGACATGGATTTGGCATGCTATGGTTCACTTGAGATGTTTTACCTATCCTAAGTCGAGCTTAAACACTAAATTGCCATGTTTATGCTTCTAAATGGAATTTGTAAAGTATATGGAATTGTATGGTAATGAAACACTAAATGTATTGGTTTTAATCACGGAAGCGAGGCGTGAGCATACACCCGGGTTAGGGCGGGTATTCCCTAACCGTTACCCAACCAAGAGGGGGAAATCTCGCGGAAGTGGGACATGTCCGGTTAAGTCTTGCAAAGGTAATGCAAAAGGTGGGGTGACGACCTTCAACAGCTTGCTACGCTCGCGGTCATATCAAAAGATTGATCTTATGAAATCTCTAAGTAATTGAAGTGATTATGACTACTTGCTATTATGACTATGTGTTATCAATTAGTTTTCAAAATACACCTAAACTTGTATTTTCTATTACACAAGGTGTACTCGCTTACGATAGTGTTGTCATTTCGCGGCCTGTCACTTGGTGGGTGGCAGAGTCAAACTTTGTTGCGAGGATTGTGTTGGAAGCCGAAGCGAGTCGAGAGCAAAGTTATTATTCGAATTATGTATTTGGGATTAATGGATAGATTCATTTATTATTGTTTTGTGGGCCCATAACCCACAGGTCCAGGATCGTATATTTCAGGTTGTTTCCGCTACGAGTGTTATCTAATTCATAAGTGATTATTATTATTTTGGTGCCAATTGAGATTTGTGATTACTAAGCGAGTTAAGCTAGCAGCTCGGGAATCGGGCTGTTACAAATGCATTCAACAAAGCTAATTGAATCAAATTAAAGTCAAATGCATTCAACAAAGCTAATTGAATCAAATGAAACCCAAATGCATTCAACATAGCTAATTGAATCAAATGAAGTCAAACAAAGCTAATTGAATCAAATGGAAGTCAAATGAAGTCAAACAAAGCTAATAGAATCAAATGAAACTCAAATGCATTCAACAAAGCTAATTGAATCAAATGAATGTCAAATGAAGTCAAACAAAGCTAATTGAATCAAATGAAACTCAAATGCATTCGACAAAGCTAATTGAATCAAATGAAACTCAAATGCATTCAACAAAACTCATTGAATTAAATTAAGTCAAATGAAGTCAAACAAAGCTAATTGAATCAAATGAAGCTCAAATGCATTCAACAAAGCTAATTGAATCAAATGAAACTCTAATCATTCAACAAAGCTAATTAAATCAAATGAAACTCAAATGCATTCAACAAAGCTAATTGAATCAAATGAAAGTCAAATGAAGTCAAACAAAGCTAATTGAATCAAATGAACTTAAATGCATTCGACAAAGCTAATTGAATCAAATGAAAGTCAAATGAAGTCAAACAAAGCTAATTGAATCAAATGAAACTCAAATGCATTCAACAAAGCTAATTGAATCAAATGAAAGTCAAATGAAGTCAAACAAACCTAATTGAATCAAATGAAACTCAAATGCAATCAACAAAGCTAATTGAATCAAATGAAACTCTAATGCATCCAACAAAGCTAATTGAATCAAATTAAAGTCAAATGCATTCAACAAAGCTAATTGAATCAAATGATACCCAAATGCATTCAACAAAGCTAATTGAATCAAATTGAAACTCAAATGCATTCAACAAAGCTAATTGAATCAATTGAAACTCAAATGCATTCAACAAAGCTAATTGAATCAAATGAAGCTCAAATGCATTCTACAAAGCTAATTGTTACAAATGAAACTCAAAATGCTTTCAACAAAGCTAATTAAATCAAATGAAACTGAAATGCATTCAACAAAGCTAATTGATTCAAATGAAACTCAAATGCATTCAACAAAGCTAATTGAATCAAATGAAACTCAAATGCATTCAACAAAGCTAATTGAATCAAATGAAACACTAATGCATTCAACAAAGCTAATTGAATCAAATGAAAGTCAAATGAAGTCAAACAAAGTTAATTGAATCAAATGAAACTGAAATGCATTCAACAAAGCTAATTGATTCAAATGAAACTCAAATGAATTCAACAAAGCTAATTGAATCAAATGAAAGTCAAATTCATTCAACAAAGCTAATTAAATCAAATGAAACTCAAATGCATTCAACAAAGCTAATGGAATCAAATGAAACTCATTCAACAAAGCTAATTGAAACAAATGAAACTCAAAATTTATTCAACAAAGCTAATTGAATCAAATGAAACTCAAATGCATTCAACAAAGCTAATTGAATCAAATGAAACTCAAAAGCATTCAACAAAGCTAATTGAATCAAATGAAAGTCAAATGAAGTCAAACAAAGCTAATTGAATCAAATGAAACTCAAATGCATTCAACAAAGCTAATTGAATCAAATGAAACTCTAATGCATTCAACAAAGCTAATTGAATCAAATTAAAATCAAATGCATTCAACAAAGTTAATTGAATCAAATGAAACCCAAATGCATTCAAGAAAGCTAATTGAATCAAATGAAGTCAAACAAAGCTAATTGAATCAAATGGAAGTCAAATGAAGTCAAACAAAGCTAATTGAATCAAATGAAAATCAAATGCATTCAACAAAGCTAATTAAATCAAATGAAACTCAAATGCATTCAACAAAGCTAATTGAATCAAATGAATGTCAAATGAAGTCATACAAAGCTAATTGAATCAAATGAAACTCAAATGCATTCAACAAAGCTAATTGAATCAAATAAAACTCTAATGCATTCAACAAAGCTAATTGAATCAAATTAAAGTCAAATGCATTCAACAAAGCTAATTGAATCAAATGAAACCCAAATGCATTCAACAAAGCTAATTGAATCAAATGAAGTCAAACAAAGCTAATTGAATCAAATGGAAGTCAAATGAAGTCAAACAAAGCTAATAGCATCAAATGAAAATAAAATGCATTCAAAAAAGCTAATTGAATCAAATGAAATTCAAATGCATTCAACAAGGCTAATTGAATCAAATAAAACTCAAATGCAATCAACAAAGCTAATTGAATCAAATGAAACTCAAAATGCATTCAACAAAGCTAATTGAATCAAATGAAACTCAAATGCATTCAACAAAGCTAATTGAATCAAATGAAACTCAAATGCATTCAACAAAGCTAATTGAATCAAATGAAAGTCAAATGAAGTCAAACAAAGTTAATTGAATCAAATGAAGCTCAAATGCATTCTACAAAGCTAATTGAATCAAATGAAACTCTAAATGCATTCAACAAGGCTAATTAAATCAAATGAAACTGAAATTCATTCAACAAAGCTAATTGAATCAAATGAAACTCAAATTCATTCAACAAAGCTAATTGAATCAAATGAAACTCAAAATGCATTCAACAAAGCTAATTGAATCAAATGAAACTCAAATGCATTCAACAAAGCTAATTGAATCAAATGAAACTCAAATGCATTCAACAAAGCTAATTGAATCAAATGAAACTCTAATGCATTGAACAAAGCTAATTGAATCAAATGAAGCTCAAATGCATTCTACAAAGCTAATTGAATCAAATGAAACTCAAAATGCATTCAACAAGGCTAATTAAATCAAATGAAACTGAAATGCATTCAACAAAACTAATTGATTCAAATGAAACTCAAATGCATTCAACAAAGCTAATTGAATCAAATGAAACTCAAATTCATTCAACAAAGCTAATTGAATCAAATGAAACACAAATGCATTCAACAAAGCTAATTGAATCAAATGAATGTCAAATGCAGTCATACAAAGCTAATTGAATCAAATGAAACTCAAATGCATTCAACAAAGCTAATTGAATCAAATAAAACTCTAATGCATTCAACAAAGCTAATTGAATCAAATTAAAGTCAAATGCATTCAACAAAGCTAATTGAATCAAATGAAACCCAAATGCATTCAACAAAGCTAATTGAATCAAATGAAGTCAAACAAAGCTAATTGAATCAAATGGAAGTCAAATGAAGTCAAACAAAGCTAATAGAATCAAATGAAAATCAAATGCATTCAAAAAAGCTAATTGAATCAAATGAAATTCAAATGCATTCAACAAGGCTAATTGAATCAAATGAAACTCAAATGCAATCAACAAAGCTAATTGAATCAAATGAAACTCAAAATGCATTCAACAAAGCTAATTGAATCAAATGAAACTCAAATGCATTCAACAAAGCTAATTGAATCAAATGAAACTCAAATGCATTCAACAAAGCTAATTGAATCAAATGAAAGTCAAATGAAGTCAAACAAAGTTAATTGAATCAAATGAAGCTCAAATGCATTCAACAAAGCTAATTGAATCAAATGAAACTCAAAATGCATTCAACAAGGCTAATTAAATCAAATGAAATTGAAATTCATTCAACAAAGCTAATTGAATCAAATGAAACTCAAATTCATTCAACAAAGCTAATTGAATCAAATGAAACTCAAATGCATTCAACAAAGCTAATTGAATCAAATGAAACTCAAATGCATTCAACAAAGCTAATTGAATCAAATGAAACTCTAATGCATTGAACAAAGCTAATTGAATCAAATGAAGCTCAAATGCATTCTACAAAGCTAATTGAATCAAATGAAACTCAAAATGCATTCAACAAGGCTAATTAAATCAAATGAAACTGAAATGCATTCAACAAAACTAATTGATTCAAATGAAACTCAAATGCATTCAACAAAGCTAATTGAATCAAATGAAACTCAAATTCATTCAACAAAGCTAATTGAATCAAATGAAACTCAAAATCATTCAACAAAGCTAATGGAATCAAATGAAACTCAAATGCATTCAACAAAGCTAATTGAAACAAATGAAACTCAAAATTTATTCAACAAAGCTAATTGAATCAAATGAAACTCAAATGCATTCAACAAAGCTAATTGAATCAAATGAAAGTCAAATGAATTCAAACAAAGCTAATTGAATCAAATAAAACTCAAATGCATTCAACAAAGCTAATTGAATCAAATTAAAGTCAAATGCATTCAACAAAGTTAATTGAATCAAATGAAACCCAAATGTATTCAAGAAAGCTAATTGAATCAAATGAAGTCAAACAAAGCTAATTGAATCAAATGGAAGTCAAATGAAGTCAAACAAAGCTAATTGAATCAAATGAAAATCAAATGCATTCAACAAAGCTAATTAAATCAAATGAAACTCAAATGCATTCAACAAAGCTAATTGAATCAAATGAATGTCAAATGAAGTCATACAAAGCTAATTGAATCAAATTAAAGTCAAATGCATTCAACAAAGCTAATTGAATCAAATGAAACCCAAATGCATTCAACAAAGCTAATTGAATCAAATGAAGTCAAACAAAGCTAATTGAATCAAATGGAAGTCAAATGAAGTCAAACAAAGCTAATAGAATCAAATGAAAATCAAATGCATTCAAAAAAGCTAATTGAATCAAATGAAATTCAAATGCATTCAACAAGGCTAATTGAATCAAATGAAACTCAAATGCAATCAGCAAAGCTAATTGAATCAAATGAAACTCAAAATGCATTCAACAAAGCTAATTGAATCAAATGAAACTCAAATGCATTCAACAAAGCTAATTGAATCAAATGAAACTCAAATGCATTCAACAAAGCTAATTGAATCAAATGAAAGTCAAATGAAGTCAAACAAAGTTAATTGAATCAAATGAAGCTCAAATGCATTCTACAAAGCTAATTGAATCAAATGAAACTCAAAATGCATTCAACAAGGCTAATTAAATCAAATGAAACTGAAATTCATTCAACAAAGCTAATTGAATCAAATGAAACTCAAATTCATTCAACAAAGCTAATTGAATCAAATGAAACTCAAAATGCATTCAACAAAGCTAATTGAATCAAATGAAACTCAAATGCATTCAACAAAGCTAATTGAATCAAATGAAACTCAAATGCATTCAACAAAGCTAATTGAATCAAATGAAACTCTAATGCATTGAACAAAGCTAATTGAATCAAATGAAGCTGATGTGGATCTTGAAACAAGACTCACGAAATTTAGGCTCTTTGATGTAGTTTAGTGGCTTTTATAGATGAAAGATTGAAACTTTAATGAAATCAGTAGCAAAAATCAAGTATATTGGCGTATTTCGTCTCAATAACTCGTTTGCTAACCAGGATATGGAGAACTTAGGCGTATTTCGTCTCAAAGTTCAACTAGGGGTTTTTGGATTCTCTCCGGATTCGTTTTGGATTCTCTCCTAAATCTGTAATTCACAAGAATTAACTTAAACATACTCTCCTTTATTAATATGACCGAATGGTCTATTTATAGTGTACAAATAATCCTAAACCTAGTAGAACTATTAAAGCAAAGTAACCTAAACCTAGTATAACTAGTAAAGCATAAAAGATAAACATACCAAATTAATCGATCATCACACGGCTGTGACTGATTTTTTCACACGCCTAATGTGATTAGGATTAGGACTCCTAACACTACTCAAACTCTAATTAAAATAAAGTCCTAATTCAATTGAAACTCTTAAACAAACTATGAATTAAAACCCTAAATTACATAGAATTCTAACAGAACTAGAACTCTACATAACCAATACTTCTATTTCACATCAAACTCCCCTTCTTGAAAGAAACTTGTCCTCAAGTTTCGTCAGCCGGAAAACATGGGACGAGATCACTCGAAGTGAGAGTTGCACAAAGACCATCACCAAGTAGAACTTTGAACGTTTCATACCCAATTTGCTCAATGATTTCGAAAGGGCCTTCATCCATTGGTTCGTCATACTTGTGATTGATATGCAGTTTTTGAGCGTTTAAAGACAACCAAACACGATCACCTTTGGCCAGCTTACTACCTTGGCGCAATTGGAGGTAATTAGCTCGACGTTCCTTCTTGTTGTTGGCGGTGTCCAGCAGCTCATGGTGGCAAGAAGCAAGGCAAACATGCGAACCATGCTTAGGTGGTGGTTCCTCCATAACGGCAGCAGCATCAAGGGGCTTTGGACGCCTAGTTTTAGGAGGCAAAGACTGCAAGATCATGCGTTTATCACCCATCAAAACTGAATAAGCATTGGTTTTGCCATTATGCATCACATGCCGATCGCTTTGCCAAGGACGGCCTAGTAATAACGAGCATGCAGTCATGGGCAAGGCATCACACCATAGTTGATCCATATATTCACCCACACGGAAGCCAACTAACGCTTGTTTACGCACCCAAACGCCATCATCATTCAACCAACTCAGTTTATATGGATGCGGATGCTTGCGAGTTTGCAAATTCAATGATTCAGCCAAAGACAAATCAAACACATTAGTACATGAACCGCTATCTATGATAAAGGGACAAACTTTACCCTTGATGACACAATTGGAGTGAAAAAGATTGTTGCGTTGCTCATCGTCATTCTCATCATGGCTGGAAGTAAATAAAGATCGGCGGATGAGCAAAGTAGGATGCTCATGTTCCGGAGCACAAATTGGTTGCTTCGACCAAAAATCATCATCATCCATAGGAGGATCAAGTGAGACCGAAGTAGAAGAGTGATGTGCATGCATCTCTTGAGCCAAATAGCAGACTAACTCCTCACGTGTGGTGAGAGTAGTGTTGGGACGATTGCGAGCAATATGACCGAGGCCTTGGCAACGAAAACATTGAGGTTTTTTGCCTTTAACGTGGCACTAGGAGCAAGTGGTAGTGGTGGAGGACTCGGTCTCCTTGGGCTTATCACTCGCCAAGTCGGCCGTGGTTGGAGGGAGTGCTCGACGAGGCATCCAACGAGGCAGCAGCGTTTTTAAACCATGAAGGCTTCTTAAAACGAGTGTCGTTTTGTTGGCGTTCAATTTTGGAAGCGAGGATGCAAACATCATCAAACGTGACATATTGCTGCAATTCAACCAAGTTGGCGATGGATTTGTTCAAACCGACAAGAAAACGAGCAATCTTTTGTTCATCCACTTCTTGAATGTCACACGCCATATGGAGCCGTTCAAATTCCTTAGTGTACTGCTCGACACTCAAATTGGCCTGATGCAAGGAGTTAAGGCGCACAAAAAGCTCCTGTTTGTAGGTACGAGGCACAAAACGCTTACGCATCTTGGCTTTGAGAGATGACCAGCAATCAATGGCGAGTTTGTCCTCTCGTGCACGCCGTGTACGCATAGAGTCATACCAAAGGGAAGCATACTTCGTGAGTTTCAGAATAGCATATGAAAAACGAGAGCCTTCACTCAAGTTCTTATGATCAAAGTACCTATCCAACCTTCTTTCCCATTCCAAATAGGATTCGGGGTCTAGGTCGCCATCAAACGAAGGTAAATCAGCCAACTTGATGTCATCCTCACGCCTAGGTTGATGTTGAGGTGGTTTAGCAAAGTTTGCATCGCGTTCAATGGTAGTAACTTTCGTGGCCATAGCAGCCATCTGAGCAGCAAGTTGTTGGATGGCTTGTTGCCAAGTTTCGGGTTCATCAGGCATGGTGGAAGTTTAACGCGGTACAGAACTCGTTACCGATTAGAACGTGATCAAATTTTGACACAACAAAGCTCCAGATGTTGTCAGTCCAACGAACCAAAAATCATAGAATTCCGATATCACACGCGCTGTCACGCGCCGTGTCAATCTAGCAGTGTCAAACTGGCGACAGAAATTTGACGCAGATGTATTTGATGACTGCGACTTCGTTACTGGTTCAAATGCGCTCAAATTGTAACACAAGATAGATCTCTTTGTTAGCTTTCCAACGAACCAAGAAAATCTGAATTCCGACTTGTAACGTAGCCACACGAACAATTTTGCCGAACTGGGGTCAGATTTGACGCAAAGCAGCAGTGCGGGGGGGTGGAAATCAGCAGCCACACCACTTGATGTGGATCTTGAAACAAGACTCACGAAATTTAGGCTCTTTGATGTAGTTTAGTGGCTTTTATAGATGAAAGATTGAAACTTTAATGAAATCAGTAGCAAAAATCAAGTATATTGGCGTATTTCGTCTCAATAACTCGTTTGCTAACCAGGATATGGAGAACTTAGGCGTATTTCGTCTCAAAGTTCAACTAGGGGTTTTTGGATTCTCTCCGGATTCGTTTTGGATTCTCTCCTAAATCTGTAATTCACAAGAATTAACTTAAACATACTCTCCTTTATTAATATGACCGAATGGTCTATTTATAGTGTACAAATAATCCTAAACCTAGTAGAACTATTAAAGCAAAGTAACCTAAACCTAGTATAACTAGTAAAGCATAAAAGATAAACATACCAAATTAATCGATCATCACACGGCTGTGACTGATTTTTTCACACGCCTAATGTGATTAGGATTAGGACTCCTAACACTACTCAAACTCTAATTAAAATAAAGTCCTAATTCAATTGAAACTCTTAAACAAACTATGAATTAAAACCCTAAATTACATAGAATTCTAACAGAACTAGAACTCTACATAACCAATACTTCTATTTCACATCAGAAGCTCAAATGCATTCTACAAAGCTAATTGAATCAAATGAAACTCAAAATGCATTCAACAAGGCTAATTAAATCAAATGAAACTGAAATGCATTCAACAAAACTAATTGATTCAAATGAAACTCAAATGCATTCAACAAAGCTAATTGAATCAAATGAAACTCAAATTCATTCAACAAAGCTAATTGAATCAAATGAAACTCAAATGCATTCAACAAAGCTAATTGAATCAAATGAATGTCAAATGAAGTCATACAAAGCTAATTGAATCAAATGAAACTCAAATGCATTCAACAAAGCTAATTGAATCAAATAAAACTCTAATGCATTCAACAAAGCTAATTGAATCAAATTAAAGCCAAATGCATTCAACAAAGCTAATTGAATCAAATGAAACTCAAATGCATTCAACAAAGCTAATTGAATCAAATGAAACTCAAATGCATTCAACAAAGCTAATTGAATCAAATAAAACTCTAATGCATTCAACAAAGCTAATTGAATCAAATGAAACTCAAATGCAATCAGCAAAGCTAATTGAATCAAATGAAACTCAAAATGCATTCAACAAAGCTAATTGAATCAAATGAAACTCAAATGCATTCAACAAAGCTAATTGAATCAAATGAAAGTCAAATGAAGTCAAACAAAGTTAATTGAATCAAATGAAACTCAAATGCATTCAACAAAGCTAATTGAATCAAATGAAACTCAAAATGCATTCAACAAAGCTAATTAAATCAAATGAAACTAAAATTCATTCAACAAAGCTAATTGAATCAAATGAAACTCAAATTCATTCAACAAAGCTAATTGAATCAAATGAAACTCAAAATGCATTCAACAAAGCTAATTGAATCAAATGAAACTCAAATGCATTCAACAAAGCTAATTGAATCAAATGAAACTCAAATGCATTCAACAAAGCTAATTGAATCAAATGAAACTCTAAATGCATTCAACAAAGCTAATTGAATCAAATGAAACTCAAATACATTCTACAAAGCTAATTGAATCAAATGAAACTCAAAATGCATTCAACAAAGCTAATTAAATCAAATGAAACTGAAATGCATTCAACAAAACTAATTGATTCAAATGAAACTCAAATGCATTCAACAAAGCTAATTGAATCAAATGAAACTCAAATTCATTCAACAAAGCTAATTGAATCAAATGAAACTCAAATGCATTCAACAAAGCTAATGGAATCAAATGAAACTCAAATGCATTCAACAAAGCTAATTGAAACAAATGAAACTCAAAATTTATTCAACAAAGCTAATTGAATCAAATGAAACTCAAATGCATTCAACAAAGCTAATTGAATCAAATGAAAGTCAAATGAATTCAAACAAAGCTAATTGAATCAAATAAAACTCAAATGCATTCAACAAAGCTAATTGAATCAAATTAAAGTCAAATGCATTCAACAAAGTTAATTGAATCAAATGAAACCCAAATGCATTCAAGAAAGCTAATTGAATCAAATGAAAGTCAATTAACAAAGCTAATTGAATCAAATGGAAGTCAAATGAAGTCAAACAAAGCTAATTGAATCAAATGAAAATCAAATGCATTCAACAAAGCTAATTAAATCAAATGAAACTCAAATGCATTCAACAAAGCTAATTGAATCAAATGAATGTCAAATGCATTCAACAAAGCTAATTGAATCAAATGAAACTCAAATGCATTCAACAAAGCTAATTGAATCAAATAAAACTCTAATGCATTCAACAAAGCTAATTGAATCAAATGAAAGTCAAATGCATTCAACAAAGCTAATTGAATCAAATGAAACCCAAATGCATTCAACAAAGCTAATTGAATCAAATGAAAGTCAAACAAAGCTAATTGAATCAAATGGAAGTCAAATGAAGTCAAACAAAGCTAATTGAATCAAATGAAAATCAAATGCATTCAAAAAAGCTAATTGAATCAAATGAAACTCAAATGCATTCAACAAAGCTAATTGAATCAAATGAAACTCAAATGCATTCAACAAAGCTAATTGAATCAAATGAAACTCAAATGAAGTCAAACAAAGCTAATTGAATCAAATGAAACTCAAATGCATTCAACAAAGCTAATTGAATCAAATGAAACTCAAATGCATTCAACAAAGCTAATTGAATCAAATGAAAGTCAAATGAATTCAAACAAAGCTAATTGAATCAAATGAAACTCAAATGCATTCAACAAAGCTAATTGAATCAAATGAAACTCAAATGAAGTCAAACAAAGCTAATTGAATCAAATGAAACTCAAATGCATTCAACAAAGCTAATTGAATCAAATGAAACTCAAATGCATTCAAACAAACCTAATTGAATCAAATGAAACTCAAATGCAATCAACAAAGCTAATTGAATCAAATTAAAGTCAAATGCATTCAACAAAGCTAATTGAATCAAATGAAACCCAAATGCATTCAACAAAGCTAATTGAATCAAATGAAAGTCAAACAAAGCTAATTGAATCAAATTGAAACTCAAATGCATTCAACAAAGCTAATTGAATCAAATGAAACTCAAATGCATTCAACAAAGCTAATTGAATCAAATGAAACTCAAATTCATTCAACAAAGCTAATTAAATCAAATGAAACTCAAATGCATTCAACAAAGCTAATGGAATCAAATGAAACTCAATGCATTCAACAAAGCTAATTGAATCAAATGAAACTCAAAATTCATTCAACAAAGCTAATTGAATCAAATGAAACTCAAATGCATTCAACAAAGCTAATTGAATCAAATGAAACACTAATGCATTCAACAAAGCTAATTGAATCAAATGAAAGTCAAATGAAGTCAAACAAAGCTAATTGAATCAAATGAAACTCAAATGCATTCAACAAAGCTAATTGAATCAAATGAAACTCAAATGCATTCAACAAAGCTAATTGAATCAAATGAAACTCAAATGCATTCAACAAAGCTAATTGAATCAAATGAAACTCAAATGCATTCAACAAAGCTAATTGAATCAAATGAAACTCAAATGCATTCAACAAAGCTAATTGAAACAAATGAAACTCAAAATGCATTCAACAAAGCTAATTGAATCAAATGAAACTCAAATGCATTCAACAAAGCTAATTGAATCAAATGAAACTCAAATGCATTCAACAAAGCTAATTGAATCAAATGAAACTCAAATGAAGTCAAACAAAGCTAATTGAATCAAATGAAACTCAAATGCATTCAACAAAGCTAATTGAATCAAATGAAACTCGAATGCATTCAACAAAGCTAATTGAATCAAATTAAAGTCAAATGCATTCAACAAAGCTAATTGAATCAAATGAAACCCAAATGCATTCAAGAAAGCTAATTGAATCAAATGAAACTCAAATGCATTCAACAAAGCTAATTGAATCAAATGAAACTCAAATGCATTCAAACAAAGCTAATTGAATCAAATGAAAATCAAATGCATTCAACAAAGCTAATTGAATCAAATGAAACTCAAATGCATTCAACAAAGCTAATTGAATCAAATGAAACTCAAATGCATTCAACAAAGCTAATTGAATCAAATGAAACTCAAATGCATTCAACAAAGCTAATTGAATCAAATAAAACTCTAATGCATTCAACAAAGCTAATTGAATCAAATTAAAGTCAAATGCATTCAACAAAGCTAATTGAATCAAATGAAACTCAAATGCATTCAACAAAGCTAATTGAATCAAATGAAACTCAAATGCATTCAACAAAGCTAATTGAATCAAATGAAACTCAAATGAATTCAAACAAAGCTAATTGAATCAAATGAAACTCAAATGCATTCAACAAAGCTAATTGAATCAAATGAAATTCAAATGCATTCAACAAAGCTAATTGAATCAAATGAAACTCAAATGCATTCAACAAAGCTAATTGAATCAAATGAAACTCAAAATGCATTCAACAAAGCTAATTGAATCAAATGAAACTCAAATGCATTCAACAAAGCTAATTGAATCAAATGAAACTCAAATGCATTCAACAAAGCTAATTGAATCAAATGAAACTCGAATGCATTCAAACAAAGCTAATTGAATCAAATGAAACTCAAATGACGTTCAACAAAACTAATTGAATCAAATGAAACTCAAAATGCATTCAAGAAAGCTAATTAAATCAAATGAAACTCAAATTCATTCAACAAAGCTAATTGAATCAAATGAAACTCAAATTCATTCAACAAAGCTAATTGAATCAAATGAAACTCAAATGCATTCAACAAAGCTAATTGAATCAAATGAAACTCAAATGCATTCAACAAAGCTAATTGAATCAAATGAAACTCAAATGCATTCAACAAAGCTAATTGAATCAAATGAAACTCAAATGCATTCAACAAAGCTAATTGAATCAAATGAAACTCAAATGCATTCAACAAAGCTAATTGAATCAAATGAAACTCAAAATTCATTCAACAAAGCTAATTGAATCAAATGAAACTCAAATGCATTCAACAAAGCTAATTGAATCAAATGAAACTCGAATGCATTCAACAAAGCTAATTGAATCAAATGAAACTCAAATGACGTCATTAACAAAACTAATTGAATCAAATGAAACTCAAATGCATTCAACAAAGCTAATTGAATCAAATGAAACTCAAATGCATTCAACAAAGCTAATTGAAACAAATGAAACTCAAAATTCATTCAACAAAGCTAATTGAATCAAATGAAACTCAAATACATTCAACAAAAGCTAATTGAATCAAATGAAACTCAAATGCATTCAACAAAGCTAATTGAATCAAATGAAACTCAAATGCATTCAACAAAGCTAATTGAATCAAATGAAACTCGAATGCATTCAACAAAGCTAATTGAATCAAATTAAAGTCAAATGACGTCCAACAAAACTAATTGAATCAAATGAAACCCAAATGCATTCAACAAAGCTAATTGAATCAAATGAAACTCAAATGCATTCAACAAAGCTAATTGAATCAAATGAAACTCAAATGCATTCAACAAAGCTAATTGAATCAAATGAAACTCAAATGCATTCAACAAAGCTAATTGAATCAAATGAAACTCAAATGCATTCAACAAAGCTAATTGAATCTAATGAAACTCAAATGCATTCAACAAAGCTAATTGAATCAAATGAAACTCAAATGCATTCAACAAAGCTAATTGAATCAAATTAAAGTCAAATGACGTCAAACAAAACTAATTGAATCAAATGAAACTCAAATGCATTCAAGAAAGCTAATTGAATCAAATGAATCTCAAATGCATTCAACAAAGCTAATTGAATCAAATGAAACTCAAATGCATTCAACAAAGCTAATTTAATCAATTGAAACTCAAATACATTCAACAAAAGCTAATTGAATCAAATGAAACTCAAATGCATTCAACAAAGCTAATTGAATCAAATGAAAGTCAAATGAAGTCAAACAAAGCTAATTGAATCAAAGGAAACTCGAATGCATTCAACAAAGCTAATTGAATCAAATTAAAGTCAAATGACGTCAAACAAAACTAATTGAATCAAATGAAACTCAAATGCATTCAAGAAAGCTAATTAAATCAAATGAAACTCAAATGCATTCAACAAAGCTAATTGAATCAAATGAAACTCAAATGCATTCAACAAAGCTAATTGAATCAAATGAAACTCAAATGCATTCAACAAAGCTAATTGAATCAAATGAAACTCAAATGCATTCAACAAAGCTAATTGAATCAAATGAAACTCAAATGCATTCAACAAAGCTAATTGAATCAAATGAAACTCAAATGCATTCAACAAAGCTAATTGAATCAAATGAAACTCAAATGCATTCAACAAAGCTAATTGAATCAAATGAAACTCAAATGCATTCAACAAAGCTAATTGAATCAAATGAAACTCAAATGCATTCAACAAAGCTAATTGAATCAAATGAAACTCGAATGCATTCAACAAAGCTAATTGAATCAAATTAAAGTCAAATGACGTCAAACAAAACTAATTGAATCAAATGAAACCCAAATGCATTCAAGAAAGCTAATTGAATCAAATGAATCTCAAATGCATTCAACAAAGCTAATTGAATTAAATGAAACTCAAATGCATTCAACAAAGCAAATTTAATCAAATGAAACTCAAATACATTCAACAAAAGCTAATTGAATCAAATGAAACTCTAATGCATTCAACAAAGCTAATTGAATCAAATGAAACTTAAATGCATTCAACAAAGCTAATTGAATCAAAGGAAACTCGAATGCATTCAACAAAGCTAATTGAATCAAATTAAAGTCAAATGACGTCAAACAAAACTAATTGAATCAAATGAAACTCAAATGCATTCAAGAAAGCTAATTGAATCAAATGAAACTCAAATGCATTCAATAAAGCTAATTGAATCAAAAGAAACTCAAATGCATTCAACAAAGCTAATTGAATCAAATGCAACTCAAATGCATTCAACAAAGCTAATTGAATCAAATGAAACTCAAATGCATTCAACAAAGCGAATTGAATCAAATTAAAGTCAAATGACGTCAAACAAAACTTATTGAATCAAATGAAACTCAAATGCATTCAACAGAGCTAATTGAATCAAATGAAACTCAAATGCATTCAACACAGCTAATTGAATCAAATGAAACTCAAATGCATTCAACAAAGCTAATTGAATCAAATGAAACTTGAATGCATTCAGCAAAGCTAATTGAATCAAATTAAAGTCTAATGACGTCAAACAAAACTAATTGAATCAAATGAAACTCAAATGCATTCAAGAAAGCTAATTGAATCAAATGAATCTCAAATGCATTCAACAAAGCTAACTGAATCAAATGAAACTCAAATGCATTCAACAAAGCTAATTTAATCAAATGAAACTCAAATACATTCAACAAAAGCTAATTGAATCAAATGAAACTCAAATGTATTCAACAAAGCTAATTGAATCAAATGAAACTTAAATGCATTCAACAAAGCTAATTGAATCAAAGGAAACTCGAATGCATTCAACAAAGCTAATTGAATCAACTTAAAGTCAAATGACGTCAAACAAAACTAATTGAATCAAATGAAACTCAAATGCATTCAAGAAAGCTAATTGAATCAAATGAAACTCAAATGCATTCAACAAAGCTAATTGAATCAAATGAAACTCAAATGCATTCAACAAAGCTAATTGAATCAAATGAAACTCAAATGCATTCAACAAAGCTAATTGAATCAAATGAAACTCAAATGCATTCAACAAAGCTAATTGAATCTAATGAAACTCAAATGCATTCAACAAAGCTAATTGAATCAAATGAAACTCGAATGCATTCAACAAAGCTAATTGAATCAAATGAAACTCAAATGCATTCAACAAAGCTAATTGAATCAAATGAAACTTGAATGCATTCAGCAAAGCTAATTGAATCAAATTAAAGTCAAATGACGTCAAACAAAACTAATTGAATCAAATGAAACCCAAATGCATTCAAGAAAGCTAATTGAATCAAATGAATCTCAAATGCATTCAACAAAGCTAATTGAATCAAATGAAACTCAAATGCATTCAACAAAGCAAATTTAATCAAATGAAACTCAAATACATTCAACAAAAGCTAATTGAATCAAATGAAACTCAAATGCATTCAACAAAGGTAATTGAATCAAATGAAACTTAAATGCATTCAACAAAGCTAATTGAATCAAAGGAAACTCGAATGCATTCAACAAAGCTAATTGAATCAAATTAAAGTCAAATGACGTCAAACAAAACTAATTGAATCAAATGAAACTCAAATGCATTCAAGAAAGCTAATTGAATCAAATGAAACTCAAATGCATTCAATAAAGCTAATTGAATCAAATGAAACTCAAATGCATTCAACAAAGCTAATTGAATCAAATGAAACTCAAATGTATTCAACAAAGCTAATTGAATCAAATGAAACTCAAATGCATTCAACAAAGCTAATTGAATCAAATGAAACTCAAATGCATTCAACTAAGCTAATTGAATCAAATGAAACTCGAATGCATTCAACAAAGCTAATTGAATCAAATGAAACTCA
This sequence comes from Beta corolliflora, assembly GCA_947648045.1. Lineage (NCBI taxonomy): Eukaryota > Viridiplantae > Streptophyta > Magnoliopsida > Caryophyllales > Amaranthaceae > Beta > Beta corolliflora. The sequence continues at coordinate 64,485 of CANSZD010003297.1, forward strand.
AATGCATTCAACAAAGCTAATTGAATCAAATGCAACTCAAATGCATTCAACAAAGCTAATTGAATCTAATGAAACTCAAATGCATTCAACAAAGCTAATTGAATCAAATGAAACTCAAATGCATTCAACAAAGCTAATTGAATCAAATGAAACTTAAATGCATTCAACAAAGCTAATTGAATCAAAGGAAACTCGAATGCATTCAACAAAGCTAATTGAATCAAAGGAAACTCGAATGCATTCAACAAGGTTAATTGAATCAAATTAAAGTCAAATGACGTCAAACAAAACTAATTGAATCAAATGAAACTCAAATGCATTCAAGAAAGCTAATTGAATCAAATGAAACTCAAATGCATTCAACAAAGCTAATTGTATCAAATGAAACTCAAATGCATTCAACAAAGCTAATTGAATCAAATGAAACTCGAATGCATTAAACAAAGCTAATTGAATCAAATGAAACTCAAATGCATTCAACAAAGCTAATTGAATCAAATGAAACTCAAATGCATTCAACAAAGCTAATTGAATCAAATGCAACTCAAATGCATTCAACAAAGCTAATTGAATCAAATGAAACTCAAATGCATTCAACAAAGCTAATTGAATCAAATTAAAGTCAAATGACGTTAAACAAAACTTATTGAATCAAATGAAACTCAAATGCATTCAACAAAGCTAATTGAATCAAATGAAACTCAAATGCATTCAACAAAGCTAATTTAATCAAATGAAACTCAAATACATTCAACAAAAGCTAATTGAATCAAATGAAACTCAAATGCATTCAACAAAGGTAATTGAATCAAATGAAACTTAAATGCATTCAACAAAGCTAATTGAATCAAAGGAAACTCGAATGCATTCAACAAAGCTAATTGAATCAAATTAAAGTCAAATGACGTCAAACAAAACTAATTGAATCAAATGAAACTCAAATGCATTCAAGAAAGCTAATTGAATCAAATGAAACTCAAATGCATTCAACAAAGCTAATTGAATCAAATGAAACTCAAATGTATTCAACAAAGCTAATTGAATCAAATGAAACTCAAATGCATTCAACAAAGCTAATTGAATCAAATGAAACTGAAATGCATTCAACAAAGCTAATTGAATCAAATGAAACTCAAATGCATTCAACAAAGCTAATGGAATCAAATGCAACTCAAATGCATTCAACAAAGCTAATTGAATCAAATGAAACTCGAAATGCATTCAACAAAGCTAATTGAATCAAATGAAACCCGAAATGCATTCAACAAAGCTAATTGAATCAAAGGAAACTCGAATGCATTCAACAAAGCTAATTGAATCAAATTAAAGTCAAATGACGTCAAACAAAACTAATTGAATCAAATGAAACTCAAATGCATTCAAGAAAGCTAATTAAATCAAATGAAACTCAAATGCATTCAATAAAGCTAATTGAATCAAATGAAACTCAAATGCATTTAACAAAGCTAATTGAATCAAATGAAACTGATGCAAGATACGTGCATGGATTACTTCACCAACTATCTTTATTTGCTTTATTAGAATTGTTGCATGGAGGAATATTCGACGGGTTTGGGTGTCGTTTTTTTTTGAAAAGCCACAAAAAAAAAACCGGGGGGGGGGGTTTCTTGGCAAATTTGAATAATTTCTTGATTCGTTTGAAAGCTAACATCTAGGGCTACGTTGTGTCAAATGAAACTCAAATGTATTCAACAAAGCTAATTGAATCAACTTAAAGTCAAATGACGTCAAACAAAACTAATTGAATCAAATGAAACTCAAATGCATTCAAGAAAGCTAATTGAATCAAATGAAACTCAAATGCATTCAACAAAGCTAATTGAATCAAATGAAACTCAAATGCATTCAACAAAGCTAATTGAATCAAATGAAACTCAAATGCATTCAACAAAGCTAATTGAATCAAATGAAACTCAAATGCATTCAACAAAGCTAATTGAATCTAATGAAACTCAAATGCATTCAACAAAGCTAATTGAATCAAATGAAACTCGAATGCATTCAACAAAGCTAATTGAATCAAATGAAACTCAAATGCATTCAACAAAGCTAATTGAATCAAATGAAACTTGAATGCATTCAACAAAGCTAATTGAATCAAATTAAAGTCAAATGACGTCAAACAAAACTAATTGAATCAAATGAAACCCAAATGCATTCAAGAAAGCTAATTGAATCAAATGAATCTCAAATGCATTCAACAAAGCTAATTGAATCAAATGAAACTCAAATGCATTCAACAAAGCAAATTTAATCAAATGAAACTCAAATACATTCAACAAAAGCTAATTGAATCAAATGAAACTCAAATGTATTCAACAAAGGTAATTGAATCAAATGAAACTTAAATGCATTCAACAAAGCTAATTGAATCAAAGGAAACTCGAATGCATTCAACAAAGCTAATTGAATCAAATTAAAGTCAAATGACGTCAAACAAAACTAATTGAATCAAATGAAACTCAAATGCATTCAAGAAAGCTAATTGAATCAAATGAAACTCAAATGCATTCAATAAAGCTAATTGAATCAAATGAAACTCAAATGCATTCAACAAAGCTAATTGAATCAAATGAAACTCAAATGTATTCAACAAAGCTAATTGAATCAAATGAAACTCAAATGCATTCAACAAAGCTAATTGAATCAAATGAAACTGAAATGCATTCAACTAAGCTAATTGAATCAAATGAAACGCGAATGCATTCAACAAAGCTAATTGAATCAAATGAAACTCAAATGCATTCAACAAAGCTAATTGAATCAAATGCAACTCAAATGCATTCAACAAAGCTAATTGAATCTAATGAAACTCAAATGCATTCAACAAAGCTAATTGAATCAAATGAAACTCAAATGCATTCAACAAAGCTAATTGAATCAAATGAAACTTAAATGCATTCAACAAAGCTAATTGAATCAAATGAAACTCGAATGCATTCAACAAAGCTAATTGAATCAAAGGAAACTCGAATGCATTCAACAAAGCTAATTGAATCAAATTAAAGTCAAATGACGTCAAACAAAACTAATTGAATCAAATGAAACTCAAATGCATTCAAGAAAGCTAATTGAATCAAATGAAACTCAAATGCATTCAACAAAGCTAATTGTATCAAATGAAACTCAAATGCATTCAACAAAGCTAATTGAATCAAATGAAACTCGAATGCATTCAACAAAGCTAATTGAATCAAATGAAACTCAAATGCATTCAACAAAGCTAATTGAATCAAATGAAACTCAAATGCATTCAACAAAGCTAATTGAATCAAATGCAACTCAAATGCATTCAACAAAGCTAATTGAATCAAATGAAACTCAAATGCATTCAACAAAGCTAATTGAATCAAATTAAAGTCAAATGACGTTAAACAAAACTTATTGAATCAAATGAAACTCAAATGCATTCAACAAAGCTAATTGAATCAAATGAAACTCAAATGCATTCAACAAAGCTAATTTAATCAAATGAAACTCAAATACATTCAACAAAAGCTAATTGAATCAAATGAAACTCAAATGCATTCAACAAAGGTAATTGAATCAAATGAAACTTAAATGCATTCAACAAAGCTAATTGAATCAAAGGAAACTCGAATGCATTCAACAAAGCTAATTGAATCAAATTAAAGTCAAATGACGTCAAACAAAACTAATTGAATCAAATGAAACTCAAATGCATTCAAGAAAGCTAATTGAATCAAATGAAACTCAAATGCATTCAACAAAGCTAATTGAATCAAATGAAACTCAAATGTATTCAACAAAGCTAATTGAATCAAATGAAACTCAAATGCATTCAACAAAGCTAATTGAATCAAATGAAACTCAAATGCATTCAACAAAGCTAATTGAATCAAATGAAACTCGAATGCATTCAACAAAGCTAATTGAATCAAATGAAACTCAAATGCATTCAACAAAGCTAATGGAATCAAATGCAACTCAAATGCATTCAACAAAGCTAATTGAATCAAATGAAACTCAAATGCATTCAACAAAGCTAATTGAATCAAAGGAAACTCGAATGCATTCAACAAAGCTAATTGAATCAAATTAAAGTCAAATGACGTCAAACAAAACTAATTGAATCAAATGAAACTCAAATGCATTCAAGAAAGCTAATTAAATCAAATGAAACTCAAATGCATTCAATAAAGCTAATTGAATCAAATGAAACTCAAATGCATTTAACAAAGCTAATTGAATCAAATGAAACTGATGCAAGATACGTGCATGGATTACTTCACCAACTATCTTTATTTGCTTTATTAGAATTGTTGCATGGAGAATATTCGACGGGTTTGGGTGTCAGTTGGTATCAGAGCAGCGCCACTAAAACGGCGTGTGAGGGCGCGTTTCAGGTCCAAATTGTGATTTTCTTGATTCGTTTGAAAGCTAACATCTAGGGCTACGTTGTGTCAAAATTTCAGCTAATTCCGAGCAGTAACGAATTCACAGCAACCATAAACTTTTGACGAAATTTCCTGACAGATTCGAGCAGTTATCAGGTAAACTTTGAGCAATTGGTTCTCCTTGCATACAACGAATTTTTGAGAGTTTCTTGGCTGAAAATTGGACTAATTTTTTTCTAGTTTAAGACTGGAAAGTTTCATAATTTTTGAAGAAGGTTTGCTAATTAATTGAGCACGTTTTGTATAATTGGTCAAAACCGAGCTATTCTGGACCAGTTTTGTGAGAACTAAAACTGCAAACAATTGGTTGGGTATTTGTTGATGAAATTTTGGTCGAGTGTTGCAGACATATAGGGCTATGTTGTGACAAAATTGCATGAAATTTCGAGCTGTTTTACTTAGGTTTTAAATCTCGAATTTTTATTGAAAATTTCTGGACAGTTTCTGCATTACATTAAACCAACTATGAATTGTCGTTTCTATTCTTATGATGAGTTAACAACTGATGAAATTCTTGAGGAATTATCACTACGACTACAACCAAAGTGGGATTTGATGTATGACTCGAATCAATATTTGGATGAAAAGCTTAGTAGTTATCTTGAAGATGTTCCTTGCACTGTAGAAGAAGAAATTTCAGATTTGGTTTTCATTGTTGAAGATGAAGAAAAGATTGAAACTTGTAAGGATAAAGATTTGATCTTTGAAGTTTCTCATGTTGAAGATGAATTCAAAACTGAATCTTTGGATTGTGCAAATAACAAAGATCCATCCTTTGACATTCAAGATGATTTAAAGCTTGACTTTTTGGCTTGTACAACCATCAATATTCCGATCTTTGATATTCCATGTGCGAATAAAGCTACAAAGCAGCGTGGAGTACAACATTATGAAGCATCCTCTACTGATTTTTATTGTCATGATGTTGTTATTTGTCATACACATCCACAAACCTCATGGATTCCACTTCTATTTCTCATACGTGTACTTGTTCTTATGGTTCATGGTTATCGTGCGTGGATGATTGCTTGGTTACATCAAAACTTGAGACAAGTTTTTTTCAAGAGGGGGAGAATGATGCAAGATACGTGCATGGATTACTTCACCAACTATGTTTAATTGCTTTCCTAGGTTGTTGCATGGTTTTACTTTACTCTTAAAGTAGAGGTTTTACATGTAACCAAAAATATGTTTTTATTGTTATTGTTAGTTAAGTTAGTTAGTTAAAGTAGCTTAATTAATAAAGTTCCGAAAATCAGCTTGTAATTCATTTACTTAGGCTCCAAGTAGATGAGTTGTCATGAGTTGTACTTAGGAAAGAAAGGGGAGGGAATGCCGTGTGCTTCTTGTAAGATTTATGGAAAGTTTTTGCAAAACTTTCCTAAAATCACTAGTTTCCTTATTTTTGTGCTAGATTCTAGGCTTAAGTTTAGGAGAGAGTTTCCTTATTTTCTTCTATGTTGGGCGTGTGATTGATGTACTTGGGGAGCAAGGTTTTCTTGCTTCTTCTTCTATAAATACATGCCTAGTCCTATGAGGCTAAAAAAAGAATTATTGATTGAAATTTTCGGACTTGATTAGTCTTTGAAGGATTGGACGTATTTTCCAAGACTTGATTGTTTTTAGGGAGTGAACCTAAACACAAGACCCTTAGTATTAGGCGAGTGAAACCTAAATCTAAGCGAGATTTGAGTGAGTTAGTGAGTGAAGCTAACAAACTTTATCTCAAACACATCCTAACTTGAACCTTTGGTGAGTGAAGCCATTGAATTAGAGTTAGAACCCTTAGGGAATCACAAGTGAGTGAAGCTTGTGAGGAACTAAGCTAGATTCCGTTCACGGAATCATATCGATCCGGAACACTTGACCAAAATTTCAACAACAAATACCCAACCAATATTTTGCGGTTTCAATTCATCAAAAACTCGGTCCGGATTAGTTCGGTTTTACCCAATTATCAAAAAACTTGTTCGACTAAATAGCAAAATTTCTTCAAAAATTATGAAACTTTCCAGTCTTAAACTAGACAAAAAATTAGTCCAATTTTAAGCCAAGAAACTCTTCAAAATTCGTTATATGCTAGGAGAACGAGTTTCCTAAAGTTTACCTTAACCGATTGAATCGCCGGAAAGTTTATGCAAATGTTTCTAGTTGCTGTGACTTTGTTACGGATTGAAATACGCTGAAATTTTGACACAACAATCTTCGTGAAGTCTAGTTTATCCACACAAAATTTCACAACAATCCGCCTTCTCCACGCGCCCCTCACGCTCTTCTACAACCTTGCCGCTTCCGATACCAAACTGATATGAATTTGAAGTCCGAAAAATCCACAATGTATACCCTAGAATCTAAGTGACGTTTTTATGGTGTTTTATGATTGAAAACTTAAGAAATAAGAAGTAAAATAAACAAAGATAGGCTCTTGTTCCCACGAGAACTAGAGGATCTCTCACCAACCTCGATTAGGAGATGCACACAAACCACGATTTGTATGTTCTTGGTACGACGACCAAATATTCAATGCAACAAGCACTCGAATTCTTTACTCAAAATCACTCATCTCCCTCTTTTCTTTATTAACTTAGGCGCCTATTTATAAGGCTAGGAGCAACATACCAACTCTTGCCGTCCAAGACTTTACATCTCACGCGCTACTAGTAGTAATTTAGGAAAGTTTCCCTAAACCAAAGCCTAGAATCTAGCCTTATTTTAAGGAAACAAAAAGCTTTAAGGAAAGAGATGCAACACTTTCCTTAAATAAGAAAACCACACGCAGCGCAGCCTAGGGCATTCCCTTGCACGCCTTACAACTCAAGGAACACTAGACTTTCCTAAAATACAACCATGACAAAACCTTCTAATGCACCGAAATTTCATTAAGTATTTTCGGATTTATTAAGCTTAAACAACTCAACTAACTTAACTAACAAAATAAAATGACATATTTTTGGTCACATGTAAAACCTCTACTTCAAGAGTAAAGTAAAACCATGCAACAATTCTAATAAAGCAAATAAAGATAGTTGGTGAAGTAATCCATGCACGTATCTTGCATCATTGAGTGCAAACAATTAAATTAACTGAGTGAAGGTTATTCGAAGCTAAGCTAGTTTCCGTTCACGGAATCATATCAAGTTTTTATTTTAGTTCATAATTATAAAACACCAAAAACAAATTCGTACATTAAGCTTCCGCATTCATATCAGTTGGTATCAGAGCTTGTTGCATATCTAGGCTCTGATACCAACTGATATGATTACACGTCCAAAGTGAATGAGCAATCAAGAATCCCGAGCAAAGGTTCGAACTTGTAGAATTAAAGAAGTCCGAAAATTATGATTAAGGCACCGGATATGATAATTAAAATAATCACTCCTGAATATTTTAATTAACTCTTAATCTCACTTATACCACTCCTGGAATAAAGTAGATTAAACACTAAGTAAATAATCACTCCTGAAAATTACTCAATGGCCGAAATAATTGTAAAGTACAATTAAATTCAATAACAAAGTTTTATGTAAATCTCACATCCATATATTTTTCATTGATCATCTTATGAGTATTTATAAGTACTACAAGAAACTACTTTACCTCTAAGCTAAACCCTAGGGCTGAAAATCAGCCTTAGTATTTGAGGAAATACAAGCTAGCATCTTGCATCATAATCCCTAGATTCTAGGAGAGAATAAAGGAGTAAATAAGGAAACAACAAATCAGCCCAAATCCCCCCCTTTACACGCCTAATGTAATTAAGGAAACTAGAGAATATTACAACTCAATGACAACTTGCATACTTGGAACACAAGGACTCAATTACTAGTTGCTGATCGGAAATTCTTAAGGAATTTCGGATCATTATTTGCTGAAAATAAAAAAGACTTAATAAAAATAATCAAGACTCTAATGACTCATATTGAATGCCATTCTTGGACTCTTCTTGGACCGGATCTTCAATCCACCTTAACATAGGCGAAAAGGTTGCATTGAGCTTAAACTCATAGCTCCCATATACTTGCTTCGGAGAATTAACCATACCCAAAAATTGCGAAGGCCATAAACAGTGATATTTTGGAGTAGCAGCTTCCATCTCGCATCATAAACTGATATGATTCCGTGAACGGAATCTAGCTTAGTTCCTCACAAGCTTCACTCACTTGTGATTCCCTAAGGGTTCTAACTCTAATTCAATGGCTTCACTCACCAAAGGTTCAAGTTAGGATGTGTTTGAGACTAAGTTTGTTAGCTTCACTCACTAACTCACTCAAATCTCGCTTAGTTTTAGGTTTCACTCGCCTAATACTAAGGGTCTTGTGTTTAGGTTCACTCCCTAAAAACAATCAAGTCTTGGAAAATACGTCCAATCCTTCAAAGACTAACAAGTCCGAAATTTCAATAATCAATTCTTACTTAGCCTCATAGGACTAGGCATGTATTTATAGAAGAAGAAGCAAGAAAACCTTGCTCCCCAAGTACATCAATCACACACCCAACTTAGAAGAATATAAGGAAACTCTTTCCTAAACTTAAGCCTAGAATCTAGCACAAAAATAAGGAAACTAGTGATTTAGGAAAGCTTTGCAAAACTTTCCATAAATCTTACAAAAAGCACACGGCATTCCCTCCCCTTTCTTTCCTAATTACAACTCATGACAACTCATCTACTTGGAGCCTAAGTAAATGAATTACAAGCTGATTTTTTTGGAACTTTATTAATTAAGCTACTTTAACTAACTAACTTAACTAACAATAACAATAAAAACATATTTTTGGTTACATGTAAAACCTCTACTTTAAGAGTAAAGTAAAACCATGCAACAACCTAGGAAAGCAATTAAACATAGTTGGTGAAGTAATCCATGCACGTATCTTGCATCATTTATGATGCGAGATGGAAGCTGCTACTCCAAAATATCACTGTTTATGGCCTTCGCAATTTTTGGGTATGGTTAATTCTCCGAAGCAAGTATATGGGAGCTATGAGTTTAAGCTCAATGCAACCTTTTCGCCTATGTTAAGGTGGATTGAATATCCGGTCCAAGAAGAGTCCAACAATGGCATTCAATATGAGTCATTAGAGTCTTGATTATTTTTATTAAGTCATTTTTATTTTCAGCAAATAATGATCCGAAATTCCTTAAGAATTTTCGATCAGCAAGTAGTAATTGAGTCCTTGTGTTCCAAGTATGCAAGTTGTCATTGAGATGTAATTAAGGAAAGTACTTGTTGTCTTTCCTTAAGTTAGAGTTTCCTTAAGTTTAGCTTGATTCTAGGCTAGAATTAAGGAGGAGATACTTTCCTAAATTGATGGTGGATGCCGTGTGGTTTGGTATGCTTGAGGAGCAAGGTTTTCTTGCTTACTCCTTATAAATAATAGGCGCCTAACCTCTTCAATGGTTAGAGTGATTTTATGATTAAATATTGTTATTGTTTGTGAGTTAATTCATAAGCTTTAATCTTCCATTAATTGATATTCAGGAGTGTTTATTAATTAGTGTTTAAACAACTTAATTCCAGGAGTGGTTTGAGTGTGTTTAAGATTCTTGTGAGTGTTTCAGGAGTGATCATTCATTAAGAAATATCCCTTGTTACTTGCTCTTATTTTCGGATTTCTTCATTGTCCTTATTCAAGTTGGCGTGTGTTTTTGAGTGTTTGACTATTCTAGTTGAACATTCATATCAGTTGGTATCAGAGCTTAAAGAGGAAGGGACGTTTCATGGCTGTTTTGATCATCCGAGTACAAACAGTTTTCTGGTGAGTTTTGTTTCCATTCGTTCTCCCTATCTACAACGTCTTTTGGGGTGATTCTTGAGCCTAAACTGGTCTATTGTAAGTCTAGTTTACTGTCCTAAAAGTTCATGAAATTTGGAGTTCTTTTGATATGGTTTTTAGATATTTCTTGTGAGTCGTGTTATTTTGGTAAGAATCTGGCGCGACTGAATTTGAAAGGAAACTGCGAGCAGCCTGTTTCGAATTTTTGAATGATTCCAGTTGGAGGTGTCTTCTAAGATCCCGAATTTACTTTTGTTAAAATTTAGTAATTTTTTACCACTTGTGGAATCTGCAGTTTATTATTGAAGTTAGGTCAATTTTCTGGATATTTTGGGCAGTTTTTAGAGAACTATTTTCAACGATACCATGATCGACTTAGAATCAGTTTATGAGAGCCTTGGTGCACTCAGCCTCCCAGATGCTATTCTATTTATCGAAGAAATCCTTTTTGATACTTGTCTCACCAAGATGGACAGACGAATTCTTGTAAGGGAATTGAAATATTTACGATATGACCAACAAATCGAAGATAGAAAGAGAGAAATTAAATGGCAGCAATTGATAAAGGACACAATGGAACTTCTTAAAAAACTTGAAAAGTCAACTTCGGTTCCAGAAGTACTAGTTGAAGAAGTCAAGATTGATGTTCTTCCTACTTTTTCCGAGCCTACTCTAGATGTACCTCTAGTTGTTGAAGAAGTTGTTGCAGAAATAAAGAATGCAGATATTCCTATGCCTCAACAAAGACAAACTTATGTGAAGTGTTTCGACACTATCTTTGAGGAACGTCCAACTTGGATGGATCATACATTTGGAGTTGAGAAAGACGAATATATTCCTTTTTATGATATTGTAGAAGATCCATCTATTTTTGAAGGGGTGCCTAATTCATGTTGTTTTATTGATTATGACTGTCATTGTAATTTGGAAAAAACAAAAGTCATAGTGACCATTGTTCTTGTTCGTGATCATTTCTCCAAATTTGGCAAAATTCGAGGTCGAATTTTTTTCAAAGAAGGCGAGTATGATGCGAGATGGAAGCTGCTACTCCAAAATATCACTGTTTATGGCCTTCGCAATTTTTGGGTATGGTTAATTCTCCGAAGCAAGTATATGGGAGCTATGAGTTTAAGCTCAATGCAACCTTTTCGCCTATGTTAAGGTGGATTGAATATCCGGTCCAAGAAGAGTCCAACAATGGCATTCAATATGAGTCATTAGAGTCTTGATTATTTTTATTAAGTCATTTTTATTTTCAGCAAATAATGATCCGAAATTCCTTAAGAATTTTCGATCAGCAAGTAGTAATTGAGTCCTTGTGTTCCAAGTATGCAAGTTGTCATTGAGATGTAATTAAGGAAAGTACTTGTTGTCTTTCCTTAAGTTAGAGTTTCCTTAAGTTTAGCTTGATTCTAGGCTAGAATTAAGGAGGAGATACTTTCCTAAATTGATGGTGGATGCCGTGTGGTTTGGTATGCTTGAGGAGCAAGGTTTTCTTGCTTACTCCTTATAAATAATAGGCGCCTAACCTCTTCAATGGTTAGAGTGATTTTATGATTAAATATTGTTATTGTTTGTGAGTTAATTCATAAGCTTTAATCTTCCATTAATTGATATTCAGGAGTGTTTATTAATTAGTGTTTAAACAACTTAATTCCAGGAGTGGTTTGAGTGTGTTTAAGATTCTTGTGAGTGTTTCAGGAGTGATCATTCATTAAGAAATATCCCTTGTTACTTGCTCTTATTTTCGGATTTCTTCATTGTCCTTATTCAAGTTGGCGTGTGTTTTTGAGTGTTTGACTATTCTAGTTGAACATTCATATAATGATGCAAGATACGTGCATGGATTACTTCACCAACTATGTTTAATTGCTTTCCTAGGTTGTTGCATGGTTTTACTTTACTCTTAAAGTAGAGGTTTTACATGTAACCAAAAATATGTTTTTATTGTTATTGTTAGTTAAGTTAGTTAGTTAAAGTAGCTTAATTAATAAAGTTCCGAAAATCAGCTTGTAATTCATTTACTTAGGCTCCAAGTAGATGAGTTGTCATGAGTTGTACTTAGGAAAGAAAGGGGAGGGAATGCCGTGTGCTTCTTGTAAGATTTATGGAAAGTTTTTGCAAAACTTTCCTAAAATCACTAGTTTCCTTATTTTTGTGCTAGATTCTAGGCTTAAGTTTAGGAGAGAGTTTCCTTATTTTCTTCTATGTTGGGCGTGTGATTGATGTACTTGGGGAGCAAGGTTTTCTTGCTTCTTCTTCTATAAATACATGCCTAGTCCTATGAGGCTAAAAAAAGAATTATTGATTGAAATTTTCGGACTTGATTAGTCTTTGAAGGATTGGACGTATTTTCCAAGACTTGATTGTTTTTAGGGAGTGAACCTAAACACAAGACCCTTAGTATTAGGCGAGTGAAACCTAAATCTAAGCGAGATTTGAGTGAGTTAGTGAGTGAAGCTAACAAACTTTATCTCAAACACATCCTAACTTGAACCTTTGGTGAGTGAAGCCATTGAATTAGAGTTAGAACCCTTAGGGAATCACAAGTGAGTGAAGCTTGTGAGGAACTAAGCTAGATTCCGTTCACGGAATCATATCAGTTTTTTATTTTAGTTCATAATTATAAAACACCAAAAACAAATTCGTACATTAAGCTTCCGCATTCATATCAGTTGGTATCAGAGCATGGTTCCTCACAAATCGTGGAGAATAACTAAAACTGCAAACAATTGGTTGGGTATTTGTTGATGAAATTTTGGTCGAGTGTTGCAGACATATAGGGCTATGTTGTGACAAAATTTCATGAAATTTCGAGCTGTTTTACTTAGGTTTTAAATCTCGAATTTTTATTGAAAATTTCGGGACGGTTTACGCATTACATTAAACCAACTATGAATTGTCGTTTCTATTCTTATGATGAGTTAACAAGCGATGAAATTCTTGAGGAATTATCACTACGACTACAACCAAAGTGGGATTTGATGTATGACTCGAATCAATATTTGGATGAAAAGCTTAGTAGTTATCTTGAAGATGTTCCTTGCACTGTAGAAGAAGAAATTTCAGATTTGGTTTTCATTGTTGAAGATGAAGAAAAGATTGAAACTTGTAAGGATAAAGATTTGATCTTTGAAGTTTCTCATGTTGAAGATGAATTCAAAACTGAATCTTTGGATTGTGCAAATAACAAAGATCCATCCTTTGACATTCAAGATGATTTAAAGCTTGACTTTTTGGCTTGTACAACCATCAATATTCCGATCTTTGATATTCCATGTGCGAATAAAGCTACAAAGCGGCGTGGAGTACAACATTATGAAGCATCCTCTACCGATTTTTATTGTCATGATGTTGTTATTTGTCATACACATCCACAAACCTCATGGATTCCACTTCTATTTCTCATACGTGTACTTGTTCTTATGGTTCATGGTTATCGTGCGTGGATGATTGCTTGGTTACATCAAAACTTGAGACAAGTTTTTTTCAAGAGGGGGACAATGATGCAAGATACGTGCATGGATTACTTCACCAACTATGTTTAATTGCTTTCCTAGGTTGTTGCATGGTTTTACTTTACTCTTAAAGTAGAGGTTTTACATGTAACCAAAAATATGTTTTTATTGTTATTGTTAGTTAAGTTAGTTAGTTAAAGTAGCTTAATTAATAAAGTTCCGAAAATCAGACTTGTAATTCATTTACTTAGGCTCCAAGTAGATGAGTTGTCATGAGTTGTACTTAGGAAAGAAAGGGGAGGGAATGCCGTGTGCTTCTTGTAAGATTTATGGAAAGTTTTTGCAAAACTTTCCTAAAATCACTAGTTTCCTTATTTTTGTGCTAGATTCTAGGCTTAAGTTTAGGAGAGAGTTTCCTTATTTTCTTCTATGTTGGGCGTGTGATTGATGTACTTGGGGAGCAAGGTTTTCTTGCTTCTTCTTCTATAAATACATGCCTATTCCTATGAGGCTAAAAAAAGAATTATTGATTGAAATTTTCGGACTTGTTAGTCTTTGAAGGATTGGACGTATTTTCCAAGACTTGATTGTTTTTAGGGAGTGAACCTAAACACAAGACCCTTAGTATTAGGCGAGTGAAACCTAAAACTAAGCGAGATTTGAGTGAGTTAGTGAGTGAAGCTAACAAACTTTATCTCAAACACATCCTAACTTGAACCTTTGGTGAGTGAAGCCATTGAATTAGAGTTAGAACCCTTAGGGAATCACAAGTGAGTGAAGCTTGTGAGGAACTAAGCTAGATTCCGTTCACGGAATCATATCAGAAACTCAAATGTATTCAACAAAGCTAATTGAATCAAATGAAACTCAAATGCATTCAACAAAGCTAATTGAATCAAATGAAACTCAAATGCATTCAACAAAGCTAATTGAATCAAATGAAACTCAAATGTATTCAACAAAGCTAATTGAATCAAATGAAACTCAAATGCATTCAACAAAGCTAATTGAATCTAATGAAACTCAAATGCATTCAACAAAGCTAATTGAATCAAATGAAACTCAAATGCTGATGTGGATTTGAAGGCTATCTTTAAGTTCTTGATTAAAAGAATGAATCTTGGATGAATCTTGAACCAAGAAAACAAATCTTGATCACTATTTAAGGGTAAATTCGAGTTATTGCTTAATATGATCACACGTTTGCTTATGATACTGATTAAAAGAAACAAAGTAACAAGGATATGGAATTATCAAATCCTAACCAAGGTTTGATAATAACTAGGGTGCATTCACTGCCAAAGCTTTGGATTCTCTCCTAAAACGTTAATTCCACAAGGAATAGGTTAAACTCAAACAACAACTACTTTTATTATTGATAGAATGTGAATATAAATACAACACATTAGAAGAGTCCTTGCTAGGTTCCAACTCTAATGCTCCTAACAAACTAAAAGATAAAATATTCGGTTGGTTTATCAAACCACACGCCTAACAACAATTAAAATCCTAATACAAATAAAACTCTAAACAAAACTAAAGTCCTAGTGTATAACAACCTCTAATCACACGCCTAATGTGATAAGGACTTCTAACACAACTCAAACTCTAATTAAACTAGAAATAGGAATTAAAACATCTAAATTACATAGAATTCTAACAGAACTAGAAAACTACATAAGTGTCCTAACAGAACTAGGACTTGTCACCATGATGCCACTCCCATCCACATCAAACTCCCTTTGTTGAAAAAAACTTGTCCTCAAGTTTGGTCTTCGAAACAAGGGACTAAATCATGTGAAGGAAAAGTTGCGCATACTCCATCTCCTAATAGCACTCTAAACGTTTCATAACCAACTTGTTCCACAATGTCAAAGGGACCTTCATCAAGTGGTTCGCCATTCTTGTGATTCACATGAAGTTTTTGCGCGGCAAGGGACAACCACACCTTATCACCCACGGCTAGCTTGGTTCCTTTACGCAAGTGTAGATTTTGTTGACGATGCTCCTGTTTTGTACTTGCGGTTTCCAAGACTTCATCACGACAAGAACTTAGACACACATGAGCTCCATCTTGCTTCTCCTTGCCCTTGTCTTTCTTGGACGAATGGTGTTTTGGTGGTAAGGGCTCAAGAATCAAACGCCTAGTACCCACCAGCACCGAATACTCGTTTGTCTTGCCGTTATGAAACACAAAACGATCACTTTGCCATGGTCTCCCAAGTAGTAAAGAACATGCTGTCATAGGTATGGCATCACACCATATTTCATCATGATACTCGCCCACTTTAAAATTCACCAAAGCTTGCTTTCTCACCCACACCCCACCATCATCGTTCAACCAGTTTAGTTTGTAGGTGTTAGGGTGCTTCCTCGTAGGCAATTGAAGCTTATCCACCATGGTTAAAGCGCACACATTTGTACAGGAACCACTATCTATAATAAAGGAGCAAGCTTGATCCTTTATTGATATGAATTTGAAGTCCGAAAAATCCACAATGTATACCCTAGAATCTAAGTGACGTTTTTATGGTGTTTTATGATTGAAAACTTAAGAAATAAGAAGTAAAATAAACAAAGATAGGCTCTTGTTCCCTCGAGAACTAGAGGATCTCTCACCAACCTCGATTAGGAGATGCACACAAACCACGATTTGTATGTTCTTGGTACGACGACCAAATATTCAATGCAACAAGCACTCGAATTCTTTTTCTCAAAATCACTCAAATCTCCCTTTTCTTTATTAACTTAGGCGCCTATTTATAAGGCTAGGAGCAACAAACAACTCTTGCCCTCCAAGACTTTACATCACACGCCCAACTAGTAGTAATTTAGGAAAGTTTCCCCTAAACTTAAGCCTAGAATCTAGCTTTAATTTAAGGAAACAAAAGCTTTAAGGAAAGAGAAGCAACACTTTCCTTAAATAAGAAAACCACGCAGCAGCAGCTAGGGCATTCCCTTGCACGCCTTTCAACTCAAGGAACACTAGACTTTCCTAAAATACAACCATGACAAAACCTTCTAATGCACCGAAATTTCATTAAGTGTTTTCGGATTTATTAAGCTTAAACAACTCAACTAACTTAACTAACAAAATAAAATGACATATTTTTGGTCACATGTAAAACCTCTACTTTAAGAGTAAAGTAAAACCATGTAACAATTCTAATAAAGCAAATAAAGATAGTTGGTGAAGCAATCCATGCACGTATCTTGCATCATTCTCCCCCTCTTGAAAAAAAAACTTGTCTCAAGTTTTGATGTAACCAAGCAATCATCCACGTACGATAACCATGAATCATAAGAACAAGTACACGGATGAGAAATAGAAGTGGAATCCATGAGGTTTGTGGATGTGTATGATCATGACAAAAATCAGTAGAAGATGCTGCATATTGTTGTACCCAACGCTCTTTTGTAGCTTTCTTCGCACATGGAATAACAAAGATTGGAAATTTGATGGTTGTACAAGCCAAAGATCCAGTTTTGAATTCATATTCAACATAAGAAACTTCAAAGATCAAATCTTTATCCTTAGAACAAGAAAAAGTTTCAATCTTTTCTTGAACTTCAACATGAGAAGGTTGTGTAGCACTTGCTTCCAATGTATGGCATGGAGAATATTTGACAGGTTTAATAATTTCAGCAAAAAGATCATGTAAAGCATTCCCTAATCCCTCACGGAGTGCTTTTACAATTTTTGAACGACCCAAGGGTTGTATGTATAACCTCTCACGAAGCTCATCATATGGTAAATCAAATATATCCATACGAACCAAACAACAACAACCAACTGCAATATTTCCAGTAAACTGCCCAGAAATTTCACTTAAAGTTCGAGATTTAAAACCTAAGTAAAACACATCGAAATTTCATGAAATTTTTACACAAGATATCCCTATGTGTCCGGAACACTCGACCAAAATTTCATCAACAAATACCCGACCAATTGTTTGCAGTTTCAATTCATCAAAAACTGGTCCAGATTAGTTTGGTTTTGCCCAATTATCAAAAACTTGTTCGACTAAATAGGAAACTTTATTCAAAAATTATGAAACTTTCCAGTATTAAACTAGACAAAAATTAGTCCAATTTTAAGCCAAGAAACTCTCAAAAATTCGTTATATGCTAGGAGAACGAGTTTCCTAAAGTTTACCTTAGAACTGATTGAATCTGCCAGAAAGTTTATGCAAATGTTTCTAGTTGCTGTGACTTTGTTACGGATTGAAATACGCTGAAATTTTGACACAACAATCTTCGTGAAGTCTAGTTTATCCACACAAAATTTCACAACAATCCGCCTTCTCACGCGCCCTCACGCTCTTCTACAACCTTGCTGCTCTGATACCAAACTGATATGAATTTGAAGTCCGAAAAATCCACAATGTATACCCTAGAATCTAAGTGACGTTTTTATGGTGTTTTATGATTGAAAACTTAAGAAATAAGAAGTAAAATAAACAAAGATAGGCTCTTGTTCCCTCGAGAACTAGAGGATCTCTCACCAACCTCGATTAGGAGATGCACACAAACCACGATTTGTATGTTCTTGGTACGACGACCAAATATTCAATGCAACAAGCACTCGAATTCTTTTTCTCAAAATCACTCAAATCTCCCTTTTCTTTATTAACTTAGGCGCCTATTTATAAGGCTAGGAGCAACAAACAACTCTTGCCCTCCAAGACTTTACATCACACGCCCAACTAGTAGTAATTTAGGAAAGTTTCCCCTAAACTTAAGCCTAGAATCTAGCTTTAATTTAAGGAAACAAAAGCTTTAAGGAAAGAGAAGCAACACTTTCCTTAAATAATAAAACCACGCAGCAGCAGCTAGGGCATTCCCTTGCACGCCTTTCAACTCAAGGAACACTAGACTTTCCTAAAATACAACCATGACAAAACCTTCTAATGCACCGAAATTTCATTAAGTGTTTTCGGATTTATTAAGCTTAAACAACTCAACTAACTTAACTAACAAAATAAAATGACATATTTTTGGTCACATGTAAAACCTCTACTTTAAGAGTAAAGTAAAACCATGTAACAATTCTAATAAAGCAAATAAAGATAGTTGGTGAAGCAATCCATGCACGTATCTTGCATCATTATTAAGCAAGTCATGTCTTTGAGGATCCGTGGCTTCGTGATGAAAATCTGCCAGCAATGATCTCCTCAACACCAATACCTCATGCGCCTTTTCCGGACTACACTTGGCTTGGCTATTCCAAAAATCATCACTCGCCATATCAACCACGGCTTGTTGGGCTACCATGCTTTGTTCTTGCTCGTTTTCTTCCTCCTTGCTGTGCACCAAGAAGTTGTAGTACTCCTCTCTCGTTACCATGACACGATTAGGACAATTACGAGCCACATGCCCCAAACCTTGACACTTAAAGCAGACGGTTTTCTTCACGAGTGGCTCTTTAGAACTCCCAATAACGAGCTTACCTTTCAATGCCTCCATCACCTCTTGCGTGGTCGGTTTTGCCTCCGTGGTTTCCTTAGACGAACTACCAGAATCATGCTCGTGTTTGAAGGCCTTGTACGCACCAAAGGACGAACCTTTATGTTGCCTCTCTAATTTGCACGCCAAAGAACAGACCTCATCAAACGTGGTAAGAGGCTGCAACTCCACATAATTACGCAAGTTTTTACCTAAACCAAGTACAAACTTCGCAATCTTTTGCTCTTCTTGATCCCTACAATCACACGCTATGTAGAGACGCTCAAACTCCTTAATATATTTCTCAACACTCATGGAACCTTGCGTGAGCGAATTTAATTTCAAAAACAAATCTTGCTTGTGTGTTCGTGGTACAAACCTCTTCTTCATCTTCGTTTTCAATTCCGTCCACGAATCAAGGAGTTCTTTTCCTTCGGCTTCACGTCTAGATTGGAGTGAATCAAACCAAAGGGATGCATACCTTGCAAGCTTGAGGGTAGCATATGAAAATCGAGCACATTCATCAAGCTGCTTATGGTTGAAAAGTCGATCCAACCTCCTCTCCCAATCCAAGTATGCCTCGGCATCCTCATCACCATCAAAGAAGGGAAGGTCCGAAAGTTTTAAGTCTTCCTCCTTCCTTCGGTTGCTCACACTATGAGTAGAAGGATCAGATTTATTGCTCTTCAACTCGATCATATCACGCTTCATCTCCAGCATGGTTCTTTGCAAACCGACGTTCATCTCCATAAGGTCCGCAAGTGTAGAGGCAAAGTTCCTCATAGTCTCGTCATTTTCCGCCATGAAACAAGCCCTCTAAATCCAACAAAATCCCCTTTCAATCCCAGCAGCCACACCAATTGATGTGGATTTGAAGGCTATCTTTAAGTTCTTGATTAAAAGAATGAATCTTGGATGAATCTTGAACCAAGAAAACAAATCTTGATCACTATTTAAGGGTAAATTCGAGTTATTGCTTAATATGATCACACGTTTGCTTATGATACTGATTAAAAGAAACAAAGTAACAAGGATATGGAATTATCAAATCCTAACCAAGGTTTGATAATAACTAGGGTGCATTCACTGCCAAAGCTTTGGATTCTCTCCTAAAACGTTAATTCCACAAGGAATAGGTTAAACTCAAACAACAACTACTTTTATTATTGATAGAATGTGAATATAAATACAACACATTAGAAGAGTCCTTGCTAGGTTCCAACTCTAATGCTCCTAACAAACTAAAAGATAAAATATTCGGTTGGTTTATCAAACCACACGCCTAACAACAATTAAAATCCTAATACAAATAAAACTCTAAACAAAACTAAAGTCCTAGTGTATAACAACCTCTAATCACACGCCTAATGTGATAAGGACTTCTAACACAACTCAAACTCTAATTAAACTAGAAATAGGAATTAAAACATCTAAATTACATAGAATTCTAACAGAACTAGAAAACTACATAAGTGTCCTAACAGAACTAGGACTTGTCACCATGATGCCACTCCCATCCACATCAAATGCATTCAACAAAGCTAATTGAATCAAATGAAACTCGAATGCATTCAACAAAGCTAATTGAATCAAATTAAAGTCAAATGACGTCAAACAAAACTAATTGAATCAAATGAAACCCAAATGCATTCAAGAAAGCTAATTGAATCAAATGAATCTCAAATGCATTCAACAAAGCTAATTGAATCAAATGAAACTCAAATGCATTCAACAAAGCAAATTTAATCAAATGAAACTCAAATACATTCAACAAAAGCTAATTGAATCAAATGAAACTCAAATGCATTCAACAAAGCTAATTGAATCAAATGAAACTTAAATGCATTCAACAAAGCTAATTGAATCAAAGGAAACTCGAATGCATTCAACAAAGCTAATTGAATCAAATTAAAGTCAAATGACGTCAAACAAAACTAATTGAATCAAATGAAACTCAAATGCATTCAACAAAGCTAATTAAATCAAATGAAACTCAAATGCATTCAACAAAGCTAATTGAATCAAATGAAACTCAAATGCATTCAACAAAGCTAATTGAATCAAATGCAACTCAAATGCATTCAACAAAGCTAATTGAATCAAATGAAACTCAAATGCATTCAACAAAGCGAATTGAATCAAATTAAAGTCAAATGACGTCAAACAAAACTTATTGAATCAAATGAAACTCAAATGCATTCAACAGAGCTAATTGAATCAAATGAAACTCAAATGCATTCAACACAGCTAATTGAATCAAATGAAACTCAAATGCATTCAACAAAGCTAATTGAATCAAATGAAACTTGAATGCATTCAGCAAAGCTAATTGAATCAAATTAAAGTCTAATGACGTCAAACAAAACTAATTGAATCAAATGAAACTCAAATGCATTCAAGAAAGCTAATTGAATCAAATGAATCTCAAATGCATTCAACAAAGCTAATTGAATCAAATGAAACTCAAATGCATTCAACAAAGCTAATTTAATCAAATGAAACTCAAATACATTCAACAAAAGCTAATTGAATCAAATGAAACTCAAATGCATTCAACAAAGCTAATTGAATCAAATGAAACTTAAATGCATTCAACAAAGCTAATTGAATCAAAGGAAACTCGAATGCATTCAACAAAGCTAATTGAATCAAATTAAAGTCAAATGACGTCAAACAAAACTAATTGAATCAAATGAAACTCAAATGCATTCAAGAAAGCTAATTGAATCAAATGAAACTCAAATGCATTCAACAAAGCTAATTGAATCAAATGAAACTCAAATGCATTCAACAAAGCTAATTGAATCAAATGAAACTCAAATGCATTCAACAAAGCTAATTGAATCAAATGAAACTCAAATGCATTCAACAAAGCTAATTGAATCTAATGAAACTCAAATGCATTCAACAAAGCTAATTGAATCAAATGAAACTCGAATGCATTCAACAAAGCTAATTGAATCAAATTAAAGTCAAATGACGTCAAACAAAACTAATTGAATCAAATGAAACCCAAATGCATTCAAGAAAGCTAATTGAATCAAATGAATCTCAAATGCATTCAACAAAGCTAATTGAATCAAATGAAACTCAAATGCATTCAACAAAGCTAATTTAATCAAATGAAACTCAAATACATTCAACAAAAGCTAATTGAATCAAATGAAACTCAAATGCATTCAACAAAGCTAATTGAATCAAATGAAACTTAAATGCATTCAACAAAGCTAATTGAATCAAAGGAAACTCGAATGCATTCAACAAAGCTAATTGAATCAAATTAAAGTCAAATGACGTCAAACAAAACTAATTGAATCAAATGAAACTCAAATGCATTCAACAAAGCTAATTGAATCAAATGAAACTCAAATGCATTCAACAAAGCTAATTGAATCAAATGAAACTCAAATGCATTCAACAAAGCTAATTGAATCAAATGAAACTCAAATGTATTCAACAAAGCTAATTGAATCAAATGAAACTCAAATGCATTCAACAAAGCTAATTGAATCAAATGAAACTCAAATGCATTCAACAAAGCTAATTGAATCAAATGAAACTCAAATGCATTCAACAAAGCTAATTGAATCAAATGAAACTCAAATGCATTCAACAAAGCTAATTGAATCAAATGAAACTCAAATGCATTCAACAAAGCTAATTGAATCAAATGAAACTCAAATGCATTCAACAAAGCTAATTGAATCAAATGAAACTCAAATGCATTCAACAAAGCTAATTGAATCAAATGAAACTCAAATGCATTCAACAAAGCTAATTGAATCAAATGAAACTCGAATGCATTCAACAAAGCTAATTGAATCAAATTAAAGTCAAATGACGTCAAACAAAACTAATTGAATCAAATGAAACTCAAATGCATTCAAGAAAGCTAATTGAATCAAATGAAACTCAAATGCATTCAACAAAGCTAATTGAATCAAATGAAACTCAAATGCATTCAACAAAGCTAATTGAATCAAATGAAACTCAAATGCATTCAACAAAGCTAATTGAATCAAATGAAACTCAAATGCATTCAACAAAGCTAATTGAATCAAATGAAACTCAAATGCATTCAACAAAGCTAATTGAATCAAATGAAACTCAAATGCATTCAACAAAGCTAATTGAATCAAATGAAACTCAAATGCATTCAACAAAGCTAATTGAATCAAATGAAACTCAAATGCATTCAACAAAGCTAATTGAATCAAATGAAACTCAAATGCATTCAACAAAGCTAATTGAATCAAATGAAACTCAAATGCATTCAACAAAGCTAATTGAATCAAATTAAAGTCAAATGACGTCAAACAAAACTAATTGAATCAAATGAAACTCAAATGCATTCAACAAAGCTAATTGAATCAAATGAAACTCAAATGCATTCAACAAAGCTAATTGAATCAAATGAAACTCAAATGCATTCAACAAAGCTAATTGAATCAAATGAAACTCAAATGCATTCAACAAAGCTAATTGAATCAAATGAAACTCAAATGCATTCAACAAAGCTAATTGAATCAAATGAAACTCAAATGCATTCAACAAAGCTAATTGAATCAAATGAAACTCAAATGCATTCAACAAAGCTAATTGAATCAAATGAAACTCAAATGCATTCAAACAAAGCTAATTGAATCAAATGAAACTCAAATGCATTCAACAAAGCTAATTGAATCAAATGAAACTCAAATGCATTCAACAAAGCTAATTGAATCAAATGAAACTCAAATGCATTCAACAAAGCTAATTGAATCAAATGAAACTCAAATGCATTCAACAAAGCTAATTGAATCAAATGAAACTCAAATGCATTCAACAAAGCTAATTGAATCAAATGAAACTCAAATGCATTCAACAAAGCTAATTGAATCAAATGAAACTCAAATGCATTCAACAAAGCTAATTGAATCAAATGAAACTCAAATGCATTCAACAAAGCTAATTGAATCAAATGAAACTCAAATGCATTCAACAAAGCTAATTGAATCAAATGAAACTCAAATGCATTCAACAAAGCTAATTGAATCAAATGAAACTCAAATGCATTCAACAAAGCTAATTGAATCAAATGAAACTCAAATGCATTCAACAAAGCTAATTGAATCAAATGAAACTCAAATGCATTCAACAAAGCTAATTGAATCAAATGAAACTCAAATGCATTCAACAAAGCTAATTGAATCAAATGAAACTCAAATGCATTCAACAAAGCTAATTGAATCAAATGAAACTCAAATGCATTCAACAAAGCTAATTGAATCAAATGAAACTCAAATGCATTCAACAAAGCTAATTGAATCAAATGAAACTCAAATGCATTCAAACAAAGCTAATTGAATCAAATGAAACTCAAATGCATTCAACAAAGCTAATTGAATCAAATGAAACTCAAATGCATTCAAACAAAGCTAATTGAATCAAATGAAACTTCAAATGCATTCAACAAAGCTAATTGAATCAAATGAAACTCAAATGCATTCAACAAAGCTAATTGAATCAAATGAAACTCAAATGCATTAAACAAAGCTAATTGAATCAAATGAAACTCAAATGCATTCAACAAAGCTAATTGAATCAAATGAAACTCAAATGCATTCAACAAAGCTAATTGAATCAAATGAAACTCAAATGCATTCAACAAAGCTAATTGAATCAAATGAAACTCAAATGCATTCAACAAAGCTAATTGAATCAAATGAAACTCAAATGCATTCAACAAAGCTAATTGAATCAAATGAAACTCTAATGCATTCAACAAAGCTAATTGAATCAAATGAAACTCAAATGCATTCAACAAAGCTAATTGAATCAAATGAAACTCAAATGCATTCAACAAAGCTAATTGAATCAAATGAAACTCAAATGCATTCAACAAAGCTAATTGAATCAAATGAAACTCAAATGCATTCAACAAAACTAATTGAATCAAATGAAACTCAAATGCATTCAACAAAGCTAATTGAATCAAATGAAACTCAAATGCATTCAACAAAGCTAATTGAATCAAATGAAAGTCAAATGACGTCAAACAAAGCTAATTGAATCAAATGAAACTCAAATGCATTCAACAAAGCTAATTGAATCAAATGAAACTCAAATGCATTCAACAAAGCTAATTGAATCAAATGAAACTCAAATGCATTCAACAAAGCTAATTGAATCAAATGAAACTCAAATGCATTCAACAAAGCTAATTGAATCAAATGAAACTCAAATGCATTTAACAAAGCTAATTGAATCAAATGAAACTCAAATGCAAGTCAAACAAAGCTAAATCAATCAAATGAAACTCAAATGCATTCAAACAAAGCTAATTGGATCAAATGAAACTCAAATGCATTCAACAAAGCTAATTGAATCAAATGAAACTCAAAAGCAATCAACAAAGCTAATTGAATCAAATGAAACTCAAAATGCATTCAACAAAGCTAATTGAATCAAATGAAACTCAAATGCATTCAACAAAGCTAATTGAATCAAATGAAACTCAAATGCATTCAACAAAGCTATTTGAATCAAATGAAACTCAAATGCATTCAACAAAGCTAATTGAATCAAATGAAACTCAAATGCATTCAACAAAGCTAATTGAATCAAATGAAACTCAAATGCATTCAAACAAATCTAATTGAATCAAATGAAACACAAATGCATTCAACAAAGCTAATTGAATCAAATGAAACTCAAATGAGTTCAAACAAAGCTAATTGAATCAAATGAAACTCAAATGTAATCAACAAAGCGGAAGCTTTAAAACAAGAACAATACTTTAAGCGCTTTAATCTCACGTTTTAGTAATTAAAGGTTCGAACTTTGTGAATTAATAGAAGAGAAACGAGACAAGTAACCGGGGATAGTACTCTATATGTTCCCTCGAGAACTAGAGGATCTCTCACTAACCGCAACTAGGAGATGCACACAAACCTCGATTTATGCGTTTGGTTCAAACAAAACCTTTCAATGCTCATGCACTCGAAAATCATAAACTCAAAATCAGCTCCCCTTTATTGATGGCCGAAATAGCCTATTTATAATGAACAAATTATCCTAAACCTAGTAGAACTATTAAAACATAATAACCTAAACCTATTAGAACTAGTAAAGCATAAAAGATAAACAAAAACACTAACAATAACACGCCTATCTAATCACACGGCTATGTGATTAGACTCCTACTAGGACTAGGACATCCTAATCCTACTAGTACTAGGATTTCAAGTTTCCTATTCATACTAGAATCGGGAAACTACGAGGAAACTACGAAGACTCCTAACAAGACTCTATGACAAAGGTAATTAGACTCCTAAGCATAATAGGATCCCTTTATCACTCAAACACCTACTTTAAAAGAGTTATAAAGCAAATAAAACACTTAGTTTCCTTACAGAACTAGGAAACTTCATAAGAATCTGATATGAATGCTCAACTAGGATAGTTAAACACTCAAGAGCACACGCCAACTTGAATAAGGACAATGAAGAAATCCGAAAATAAGAGCAAGTAACAAGGGATATTTCTTAATGAATGATCACTCTGAAACACTCACAAGAATCTTAAACACACTCAAACCACTCCCGGAATTAAGTTGTTTAAACACTAATTAATAAACACTCCCGAATATCAATTAATGGAAGATTAAAGCTTATGAATTAACTCACAAACAATAACAATATTTAATCATAAAATCACTCTAACCATTGAAGAGGTTAGGCGCCTATTATTTATAAGGAGTAAGCAAGAAAACCTTGCTCCTCAAGCATACCAAACCACACGGCATTCACCATCAATTTAGGAAAGTATCTCCTCCTTAATTCTAGCCTAGAATCAAGCTAAACTTAAGGAAACTCTAACTTAAGGAAAGACAACAAGTACTTTCCTTAATTACAACTCAAACACACGCCCAAGGCTGCTACCTTGCACGCCACTCCAATCTACCAAATTAAGGAAACTTTCCTAAAATACAACCATGACAACTAAACACCTAACCACCGAAATCTCTAAGGGATTTTCGGACTTTTATTGAACTAGAAACAACTCAACTAATTAACTAACATTTTAAACTAATAATGACACTAATTTAAAATGCTAATCGAGTTACTTCCACGAGCCATGTGACACACGACACAAATGCATGCTTGTTAGCCATCAAATTAAAACCCATGTGTTCCATCAAAAGTAAAACCGGCTCTTCTTGACTTGATGCCTTTGGATCCGCATCATTCTCCCCTTCTTCAAAATAATTTGCCCTCAAATTCTCATCATCATGGTAAGGAGAAAGATCACCAATATTGAAAGTAGCACTCACATTGCCATAATCACTTGGTAAGTCGATTTTGTAAGCTCCATCACCTACGACTCCAATGACTTCGAAAGGACCATCAGCTCTAGGCATCAACTTGTTTTTCCTTTTGCTCGGAAACCTTTCCTTCCTCAAATGTATCCATACTAGGTCACCTTCCTTGAACTTAGGTTGGCGCCTATGCTTGTTAGCCCGTTCCTTGTATTGCTGATTCATTTTCTCAATTTGAGCTTTAACTTGCGCACAAGTCTTGTTAAAAGCTTCCAGCCTTTTCTTTGGATCCGCATCAGAATCCTAACAGGACTAGGATCCTCATGATTTTGATGCTCACATCCGCATCATACTCTCCCCCTTAGAAGCCAACTTGTCCTCAAGTTGTGTCAAAACATGGCACTAAGTCACTTGACTGCATAGTGGCGCAAATTCCATGTCCCAATAACACTTTGTACGCATCATACCCTAACTTCTTCACCACTTTGAATGGACCTTCGTCCATAGGCTCGTCGTTTTTGTGGTTGACGTAGAGTTTTTGTGCAGCCAAAGAGAGCCAAACAAAATCACCAACATCCAAACTAGGGACATGGCGTGTATGCAGCAAATTGGCACGCCTTTCCTTCTTGGTGGTAGGGACTTCTAAAATTTCATCTCGACAAGAACTCAAACACGTGTGAGAGGCCATAGCAGCAGCACCTAAGTCCGTAGCATGCTCATCCTCAACAGCAGCCTTAGGTGGTGTTGGAGTACACTTTGGCGGTAAAGGCTTTAACCCAATGCGTTCACCATTCACAAGCACTGAACAAATATTATCTCTCCCATGATGAATCACACTGCGATCCCATTGCCATGGACGCCCAAGGAGTAAAGAGCAAGCCGTCATGGGCACCACATCACACCAAATCTGGTCCATGTAACCACCAATCCGAAAAGAGACTAGGGATTGCTTATTCACCCAAACACTACTAGCAACATCGAGCCAGCTTAACTTGTAGGGCCTAGGGTGAGGTTGAGTAGGCAATTTTACCTCGTTGACCATAGCAAGAGCACACACATTAGCACATGATCCACTATCAACAATAACGGAGAAGGTCTTACCATTAACAAGGCAGCGTGTTTGAAAGAGATTCTCGCGTTGTTCTTGCTCGTGTGAAGGTTGTGGCGTAGTAATTAATGTTTTGCACAAAATCAGATTTTGACGCTCGGGTTCCGGGCCATATATGGGTGTTGAATCCCACAACAAAGCCTCAGCCAATGGATCCAAAACAGCGGTGTAGGAATCACGGTCAACCGAAGCCAGAAGAGCTTGGTGGTCCTCGTGTGAAATCAGTAACTTGTTGGGGCATTCCCGTTGAAGATGTCCAAATCCCCGACATTTAAAACACATCTTCTCCTTAAGACCTTGTTGTCCCGGTGTCAAAGATGGCGCCTTTAGCTTAGAACTAGCCCCGGAAGTACTTGAAGATGAAGGCTGATCAATCGTGCGTGTCTCAAGTTCAACAGAAACCTTGTTGTCCGCGTAGGGGGCTGTGTACCCTCCACTAAAACTCCGAAATTTGGAGTCTTGTTGGCGCTCCACTTTCTTAGCCAGCAAGCATACTTCATCAAAAGAGTCATAAGGATGTAGTTCAACCAAGTTGGCAATCTTCCGCTTCAAGCCAAGAAGGAACTTAGCGGATTTTTGTTCATCATCGTCCTTGCAATCACACGCAAGCCAAAGTCTTTCGAACTCCTTGATGTAGCTTTCAACACTTAAACCCTCTTGATGAAAAGAATTCAACTTTAAAAACAATTCCTGCCTATAGGTTTTAGGCACAAAAGGTTTTTTCATCTTTGTACGCAAATCAGTCCAAGTACTAATTTCGTCCTTCCCCTCCCGTCTACGTCGGTTTTGGTATGAATCAAGCCAATCAGAAGCATAATCTGTCAAACGTAATATAGCAAGATCATACCTTTTGCGATCATGCATCCCTTTGTACGTAAATAGGCGATCCATCCTCCTCTCCCAAGTCAAGAAAACATCGGGGCCCTTCAACCCATTGAATTCCGGGAGGTCATGCAGTTTCATGTCATCCTCTTTGCGTGGAGGTGTGGGAGATCGGCGAGCCACATCATTATTAACATCGTCAACCTTGTCTGCCAAAACAGCCATTTGTTCGAGTAAGGCTTGGTGGCGCAATTCATGTGCTTCGTGCTTTTTCTCATTGGCAGTTTGCTGCATCGAAAGATTGGTTAGGGCAGCGAGGATCTTGGTGACTTGTTCGTCCGAAACCATGATGCAGAACGTAGTTAAAAACACCTCGAAAATTTATGAAATTTTTTACCCAGGTATCCCTATGTGTTTAAAACACTCGCCCAAAATTTCATCAAAAAATAACAAGCCAATCGAATGCAGTTTTTATTTTATTAGCAGTATGTAATCTGCCCGGAAGAATAGAAATCTGCTTCAAATGTTTGCGTTCACTGTGGCTTTGTTACTGATCAAAATGAGCTGAAATTTTGACACAAGATAGATCTACTTGTTAGCTTTCCAACGCAATAAACAAATCCAAATTCCAACTTCAAACACGCCCTCACGCTCCGTTTTACCGTAGTAGCTCTGATACCACTTGATGTGTTTGCGGAAGCTTTAAAACAAGAACAATACTTTAAGCGCTTTAATCTCACGTTTTAGTAATTAAAGGTTCGAACTTTGTGAATTAATAGAAGAGAAACGAGACAAGTAACCAGGATAGTACTCTATATGTTCCCTCGAGAACTAGAGGATCTCTCACTAACCGCAACTAGGAGATGCACACAAACCTCGATTTATGCGTTTGGTTCAAACAAAACCTTTCAATGCTCATGCACTCGAAAATCATAAACTCAAAATCAGCTCCCCTTTATTGATGACCGAAATAGCCTATTTATAATGAACAAATTATCCTAAACCTAGTAGAACTATTAAAACATAATAACCTAAACCTATTAGAACTAGTAAAGCATAAAAGATAAACAAAAACACTAACAATAACACGCCTATCTAATCACACGGCTATGTGATTAGACTCCTACTAGGACAAGGACATCCTAATCCTACTAGTACTAGGATTTCAAGTTTCCTATTCATACTAGAATCAGGAAACTACGAGGAAACTACGAAGACTCCTAACAAGACTCTATGACAAAGGTAATTAGACTCCTAAGCATAATAGGATCCCTTTATCACTCAAACACCTACTTTAAAAGAGTTATAAAGCAAATAAAACACTTAGTTTCCTAACAGAACTAGGAAACTTCATAAGAATCCTAACAGGACTAGGATCGTCATGATTTTGATGCTCACATCCGCATCAAATGCATTCACCAAAGCTAATTGAATCAAATGAAACTCAAATGCATTTAACAAAGCTAATTGAATCAAATGAAACTCAAATGCAATCAACAAAGCTAATTGAATCAAATGAAACTCAAATGCATTCAACAAAGCTAATTGAATCAATTAAAGTCAAATGCATTCAACAAAGCTAATTGAATCAAATGAAACTCAAATGCATTCAACAAAGCTAATTGAATCAAATGAATCTCAAATGCATTCTACAAATCTAATTGAATCAAATGAAACTGAAATGCATTCGACAAAGCTAATTGAATCAAATGAAACTCAAATGCATTCAACAAAACTAATTGAATCAAATTAAAGTCAAATGCATTCAACAAAGCTAATTGAATCAAATGAAACTCAAATGCATTCGACAAAGCTAATTGAATCAAATGAAACTTAAATGCATTCAACAAAACTAATTGAATCAAATTAAAGTCAAACAAAGCTAATTGAATCAAATGAAGCTCAAATGCATTCAATAAAGCTAATTGAATCAAATGAAAGTCAAATGAGGTCAAACAAAGCTAATTGATTCAAATGAAACTCAAATGCATTCAACAAAGCTAATTGAATCAAATGAAACTCAAATGAAGTCAAACAAAGCTAATTGAATCAAATGAAACTTTAATGCATTCAACAATGTTAATTGAATCAAATGAAACTCTAATGCATTTAACAAAGCTAATTGAATCAAATGAAAGTCAAATGAAGTCAAACATAGCTAAATCAATCAAATGAAAATCAAATGCATTCAAAAAAGCTAATTGAATCAAATGAAACTCAAATGCAATCAACAAAGCTAATTGAAACAAATGAAACTCAAAATTTATTCAACAAAGCTAATTGTATCAAATGAAACTCAAATGCATTCAACAAAGCTAATTGAATCAAATGAAAGTCAAATGAAGTCAAACAAAGCTAATTCAATTAAATGAAACTTTAATGCATTCAACAAAGCTAATTGAATCAAATGAAACTCTAATGCATTTAACAAAGCTAATTGAATCAAATGAAAGTCAAATGAAGTCAAACATAGCTAAATCAATCAAATGAAAATCAAATGCATTCAAAAAAGCTAATTGAATCAAATGAAACTCAAATGCAATCAACAAAGCTAATTGAATCAAATGAAACTCAAAATGCATTCAACAAAGCTAATTGAATCAAATGAAACTCAAATGCATTCAACAAAGCTAATTGAATCAAATGAAACTCAAATGCATTCAACAAAGCTAATTGAATCAAATTAAAGTCAAATGCATTCAACAAAGCTAATTGAATCAAATGAAACTCAAATGCAATCAACAAAGCTAATTGAATCAAATAAAACTCAAATGCATTCAACAAAGCTAATTGAAACAAATGAAACTCAAAATTTATTCAACAAAGCTAATTGAATCAAATGAAACTCAAATGCATTCAACAAAACTAATTGAATCAAATTAAAGTCAAGTGAAGTCAAACAAAGCTAATTGAATCAAATGAAGCTCAAATGCATTCAACAAAGCTAATTGAATCAAATGAAAGTCAAATGCACTCAACAAAGCTAATTGATTCAAATGAAACTCAAATGCATTCAACAAAGCTAATTGAATCAAATGAAACTCAAATGAAGTCAAACAAAGCTAATTGAATCAAATGAAACTTTAATGTATTCAACAAAGCTAATTGAATCAAATGAAACTCTAATGCATTCAACAAACCTAATTGAATCAAATTAAAGTCAAATGCATTCAACAAAGCTAATTGAATCAAATGAAACTCAAATGCATTCAACAAAGCTAATTGAATCAAATGAAACTCAAATGCATTCAACAAAACTAATTGAATCAAATTAAAGTCAAATGAAGTCAAACAAAGCTAATTGAATCAAATGAAGCTCAAATGCATTCAACAAAGCTAATTGAATCAAATGAATGTCAAATGAGGTCAAACAAAGCTAATTGATTCAAATGAAACTCAAATGCATTCAACAAAGCTAATTGAATCAAATGAAATGCAAATGCATTCATCAAAGCTAATTGAATCAAATGAAACTCAAATGCAATCAACAAAGCCAATTGAATCAAATGAAACTCAAAATGCATTCAACAAAGCTAATAGAATCAAATGAAACTCAAATGCATTCAACAAAGCTAATTGAATCAAATGAAGTCAAACAAAGCTAATTTAATCAAACGAAAGAAAAATGAAGTCAAACAAAGCAAATAGAATCAAATGAAACACAAATGCATTCAACAAAGCTAATTGAATCAAATGAAAGTTAAATGAGGTCAAACAAAGCTAATTGATTCAAATGAAACACAAATGCATTCAACAAATCTAATTTAATCAAATGAAACTCAAATTCATTCAACCAAGCTAATTGAATCAAATGAAACTCAAATGCATTCAACAAAGCTAATAGAATCAAATGAAACTCAAATGCATTCAACAAAGTTAATTGAATCAAATGAAACTCAAATGCATTCAACAAAGCTAATTGAATCAAATGAAAGTCAAATGAAGTCAAACAAAGCTAATTCAATCAAATGAAACTTTAATGCATTCAACAAAGCTAATTGAAGCAAATGAAACTCTAATGCATTCAACAAACCTAATTGAATCAAATGAAACTGAAAATTTATTCAACAAAGCTAATTGAATCAAATGAAACTCAAATGCATTCAACAAAGCTAATTGAATCAAATGAAAGTCAAATGAAGTCAAACAAAGCTAATTCAATCAAATGAAACTTTAATGCATTCAACAAAGCTAATTGAATCAAATGAAACTCTAATGCATTCAACAAACCTAATTGAATCAAATTAAAGTCAAATGCATTCAACAAAGCTAATTGAATCAAATGAAACTCAAATGCATTCGACAAAGCTAATTGAATCAAATGAAACTCAAATGCATTCAACAAAACTAATTGAATCAAATTAAAGTCAAATGAAGTCAAACAAAGCTAATTGAATCAAATGAAGCTCAAATGCATTCAACAAAGCTAATTGAATCAAATGAAAGTCAAATGAAGTCAAACAAAGCTAATTGATTCAAATGAAACTCAAATGCACTCAACAAAGCTAATTGAATCAAATGAAACTCAAATGAAGTCAAACAAAGCTAATTGAATCAAATGAAACTTTAATGCATTCAACAAAGTTAATTGAATCAAATGAAACTCTAATTGCATTCAACAATCCTAATTGAATCAAATGAAACTCAAATGCTTTTAACAAAGCTAATTGAATCAAATGAAACGCAAATGCATTCAACAAAGCTAATTGAATCAAATGAAACTCAAATGCATTCAACAAAGCTAATTGAAACAAATGAAACTCAAAATTTTTTCAACAAAGCTAATTGAATCAAATGAAACTCAAATGCATTCAACAAAGCTAATTGAATCAAATGAAAGTCAAATGAAGTCAAACAAAGCTAATTCAATCAAATGAAACTTTAATGCATTCAACAAAGCTAATTGAATCAAATGAAACTCTAATGCATTCAACAAACCTAATTGAATCAAATTAAAGTCAAATGCATTCAACAAAGCTAATTGAATCAAATGAAACTCAAATGCATTCGACAAAGCTAATTGAATCAAATGAAACTCAAATGCATTCAACAAAACTAATTGAATCAAATTAAAGTCAAATGAAGTCAAACAAAGCTAATTGAATCAAATGAAGCTCAAATGCATTCAACAAAGCTAATTGAATCAAATGAAAGTCAAATGAGGTCAAACAAAGCTAATTGATTCAAATGAAACTCAAATGCATTCAACAAAGCTAATTGAATCAAATGAAACTCAAATGAAGTCAAACAAAGCTAATTGAATCAAATGAAACTTTAATGCATTCAACAAAGTTAATTGAATCAAATGAAACTCAAATGCATTCAACAAACCTAATTGAATCAAATGAAACTCAAATGCATTCAACAAAGCTAATTGAATCAAATGAAACGCAAATGCATTCAACAAAGCTAATTGAATCAAATGAAACTCAAATGCATTCAACAAAGCTAATTGAATCAAATGAAACTCAAAATTTTTTCAACAAAGCTAATTGAATCAAATGAAACTCAAATGCATTCAACAAAACTAATTGAATCAAATTAAAGTCAAATGAAGTCAAACAAAGCTAATTGAATCAAATGAAACTCAAATGCATTCAACAAAGCTAATTGAATCAAATGAAAGTCAAATGAGGTCAAACAAAGCTAATTGATTCAAATGAAACTCAAATGCATTCAATAAAGCTAATTGAATCAAATGAAACTCAAATGAAGTCAAACAAAGCTAATTGAATCAAATGAAACTTTAATGCATTCAACAAAGCTAATTGAATCAAATGAAACTCTAATGCATTCAACAAACCTAATTGAATCAAATTAAAGTCAAATGCATTCAACAAAGCTAATTGAATCAAATGAAACTCAAATGCATTCAACAAAGCTAATTGAATCAAATGAAACTCAAATGCATTCAACAAAGCTAATTGAATCAAATTAAAGTCAAATGAAGTCAAACAAAGCTAATTGAATCAAATGAAACTCAAATGCATTCAACAAAGCTAATTGAATCAAATGAAAGTCAAATGAGGTCAAACAAAGCTAATTGAATCAAATGAAACTCAAATGCATTCAACAAAGCTAATTGAATCAAATGAAATTCAAATGCATTCAACAAAGCTAATTGAATCAAATGAAACTCAAATGCAATCAACAAAGCCAATTGAATCAAATGAAACTCAAAATGCATTCAAGAAAGCTAATTGAATCAAATGAAACTCAAATACATTCAACAAAGCTAATTGAATCAAATGAAAGTCAAACAAAGCTAATTAAATCAAACGAAAGTAAAATGAAGTCAAACAAAGCAAATTGAATCAAATGAAACTCAAATGCATTCAACAAAGCTAATTGAATCAAATGAAAGTTAAATGAGGTCAAACAAAGCTAATTGATTCAAATGAAACACAAATGCATTCAACAAATCTAATTTAATCAAATGAAACTCAAATTCATTCAACAAAGCTAATTGAATCAAATGAAACTCAAATGCATTCAACAAAGCTAATTGAATCAAATGAAACTCAAAATGCATTCAACAAAGCTAATTGAATCAAATGAAACTCAAATGCATTCAACAAAGCTAATTGAATCAAATGAAAGTCAAATGAAGTCAAACAAAGCTAATTCAATCAAATGAAACTTCTAATGCATTCAACAAAGCTAATTGAATCAAATGAAACTCAAATGCATTCAACAAACCTAATTGAATCAAATGAAACTGAAAATTTATTCAACAAAGCTAATTGAATCAAATGAAACTTTAATGCATTCAACAAAGCTAATTGAATCAAATGAAACTCTAATGCATTCAACAAACCTAATTGAATCAAATTAAAGTCAAATGCATTCAACAAAGCTAATTGAATCAAATGAAACTCAAATGCATTCAACAAAGCTAATTGAATCAAATGAAACTCAAATGCATTCAACAAAACTAATTGAATCAAATTAAAGTCAAATGAAGTCAAACAAAGCTAATTGAATCAAATGAAGCTCAAATGCATTCAACAAAGCTAATTGAATCAAATGAAAGTCAAATGCACTCAACAAAGCTAATTGAATCAAATGAAACTCAAATGCACTCAACAAAGCTAATTGAATCAAATGAAACTCAAATGAAGTCAAACAAAGCTAATTGAATCAAATGAAACTTTAATGCATTCAACAAAGCTAATTGAATCAAATGAAACTCAAATGCATTCAACAAAGCTAATTGAATCAAATGAAACTCAAATGCATTTAACAAAAAGCTAATTGAATCAAATGAAACTCAAATGCATTCAACAAAACTAATTGAATCAAATTAAAGTCAAATGAAGTCAAACAAAGCTAATTGAATCAAATGAAGCTCAAATGCATTCAACAAAGCTAATTGAATCAAATGAAAGTCAAATGAGGTCAAACAAAGCTAATTGAATCAAATGAAACTCAAATGCATTCAACAAAGCTAATTGAATCAAATGAAACTCAAATGAAGTCAAACAAAGCTAATTGAATCAAATGAAACTTTAATGCATTCAACAAAGTTAATTGAATCAAATGAAACTCTAATGCATTCAACAAACCTAATTGAATCAAATGAAACTCAAATGCATTTAACAAAGCTAATTGAATCAAATGAAACTCAAATGCATTCAACAAAGCTAATTGAATCAAATGAAACTCAAATGCATTCAACAAAGCTAATTGAAACAAATGAAACTCAAAATTTTTTCAACAAA
The DNA here is from genome assembly GCA_947648045.1 of Beta corolliflora. NCBI lineage: Eukaryota > Viridiplantae > Streptophyta > Magnoliopsida > Caryophyllales > Amaranthaceae > Beta > Beta corolliflora. The sequence continues at coordinate 101,553 of CANSZD010003297.1, forward strand.
GCTAATTGAATCAAATGAAACTCAAATGCATTCAACAAAGCTAATTGAATCAAATGAAAGTCAAATGAAGTCAAACAAAGCTAATTCACTCAAATGAAACTTTAATGCATTCAACAAAGCTAATTGAATCAAATGAAACTCTAATGCATTCAACAAACCTAATTGAATCAAATTAAAGTCAAATGCATTCAACAAAGCTAATTGAATCAAATGAAACTCAAATGCATTCGACAAAGCTAATTGAATCAAATGAAACTCAAATGCATTCAACAAAACTAATTGAATCAAATTAAAGTCAAATGAAGTCAAACAAAGCTAATTGAATCAAATGAAGCACAAATGCATTCAACAAAGCTAATTGAATCAAATGAAAGTCAAATGAGGTCAAACAAAGCTAAATCAATCAAATGAAACTCAAATGCATTCAACAAAGCTAATTGAATCAAATGAAACTCAAATGCATTCAACAAATCTAATTGAATCAAATGAAACTCAAATGCAATCAACAAAGCTAATTGAATCAAATGAAACTCAAAATGCATTCAACAAAGCTAATAGAATCAAATGAAACTCAAATGCATTCAACAAAGCTAATTGAATCAAATGAAATGCAAATGCATTCATCAAAGCTAATTGAATCAAATAAAACTCAAATGCAATCAACAAAGCCAATTGAATCAAATGAAACTCAAAATGCATTCAACAAAGCTAATAGAATCAAATGAAACTCAAATGCATTCAACAAAGCTAATTGAATCAAATGAAGTCAAACAAAGCTAATTAAATCAAACGAAAGAAAAATGAAGTCAAACAAAGCAAATAGAATCAAATGAAACACAAATGCATTCAACAAAGCTAATTGAATCAAATGAAAGTTAAATGAGGTCAAACAAAGCTAATTGATTCAAATGAAACACAAATGCATTCAACAAATCTAATTTAATCAAATGAAACTCAAATTCATTCAACCAAGCTAATTGAATCAAATGAAACTCAAATGCATTCAACAAAGCTAATAGAATCAAATGAAACTCAAATGCATTCAACAAAGCTAATTGAATCAAATGAAACTCAAATGCATTCAACAAAGCTAATTGAATCAAATGAAAGTCAAATGAAGTCAAACAAAGCTAATTCAATCAAATGAAACTTTAATGCATTCAACAAAGCTAATTGAAGCAAATGAAACTCTAATGCATTCAACAAACCTAATTGAATCAAATGAAACTGAAAATTTATTCAACAAAGCTAATTGAATCAAATGAAACTTTAATGCATTCAACAAAGCTAATTGAATCAAATGAAACTCTAATGCATTCAACAAACCTAATTGAATCAAATTAAAGTCAAATGCATTCAACAAAGCTAATTGAATCAAATGAAACTCAAATGCATTCGACAAAGCTAATTGAATCAAATGAAACTCAAATGCATTCAACAAAACTAATTGAATCAAATTAAAGTCAAATGAAGTCAAACAAAGCTAATTGAATCAAATGAAGCTCAAATGCATTCAACAAAGCTAATTGAATCAAATGAAAGTCAAATGCACTCAACAAAGCTAATTGATTCAAATGAAACTCAAATGCACTCAACAAAGCTAATTGAATCAAATGAAACTCAAATGAAGTCAAACAAAGCTAATTGAATCAAATGAAACTTTAATGCATTCAACAAAGTTAATTGAATCAAATGAAACTCAAATGCATTCAACAATCCTAATTGAATCAAATGAAACTCAAATGCTTTTAACAAAGCTAATTGAATCAAATGAAACGCAAATGCATTCAACAAAGCTAATTGAATCAAATGAAACTCAAATGCATTCAACAAAGCTAATTGAAACAAATGAAACTCAAATTTTTTCAACAAAGATAATTGAATCAAATGAAACTCAAATGCATTCAAAAAGCTAATTGAATCAAATGAAAGTCAAATGAAGTCAAACAAAGCTAATTCAATCAAATGAAACTTTAATACATTCAACAAAGCTAATTGAATCAAATGAAACTCTAATGCATTCAACAAACCTAATTGAATCAAATTAAAGTCAAATGCATTCAACAAAGCTAATTGAATCAAATGAAACTCAAATGCATTCGACAAAGCTAATTGAATCAAATGAAACTCAAATGCATTCAACAAAACTAATTGAATCAAATTAAAGACAAATGAAGTCAAACAAAGCTAATTGAATCAAATGAAGCTCAAATGCATTCAACAAAGTTAATTGAATCAAATGAAAGTCAAATGAGGTCAAACAAAGCTAATTGATTCAAATGAAACTCAAATGCATTCAACAAAGCTAATTGAATCAAATGAAACTCAAATGAAGTCAAACAAAGCTAATTGAATCAAATGAAACTTTAATGCATTCAACAAAGTTAATTGAATCAAATGAAACTCTAATGCATTCAACAAACCTAATTGAATCAAATGAAACTCAAATGCATTTAACAAAGCTAATTGAATCAAATGAAACGCAAATGCATTCAACAAAGCTAATTGAATCAAATGAAACTCAAATGCATTCAACAAAGCTAATTGAAACAAATGAAACTCAAAATTTTTTCAACAAAGCTAATTGAATCAAATGAAACTCAAATGCATTCAACAAAGCTAATTGAATCAAATGAAAGTCAAATGAAGTAAAACAAAGCTAATTCACTCAAATGAAACTTTAATGCATTCAACAAAGCTAATTGAATCAAATGAAAATCTAATGCATTCAACAAACCTAATTGAATCAAATTAAAGTCAAATGCATTCAACAAAGCTAATTGAATCAAATGAAACTCAAATGCATTCGACAAAGCTAATTGAATCAAATGAAACTCAAATGCATTCAACAAAACTAATTGAATCAAATTAAAGTCAAATGAAGTCAAACAAAGCTAATTGAATCAAATGAAGCACAAATGCATTCAACAAAGCTAATTGAATCAAATGAAAGTCAAATGAGGTCAAACAAAGCTAAATCAATCAAATGAAAATCAAATGCATTCAAAAAAGCTAATTGAATCAAATGAAACTCAAATGCATTCAACAAATCTAATTGAATCAAATGAAACTCAAATGCAATCAACAAAGCTAATTGAATCAAATGAAACTCAAAATGCATTCAACAAAGCTAATAGAATCAAATGAAACTCAAATGCATTCAACAAAGCTAATTGAATCAAATTAAAGTCAAATGCATTCAACAAAGCTATTTGAATCAAATGAAACTCAAATGCATTCAACAAAGCTAATTGAATCAAATGAAGTCAAAGAAACTTAATTAAATCAAATGAGAGTCAAATGAAGTCAAACAAATCTAACAGAATCAAATGAAACACAAATGCATTCAACAAAGCTAATTGAATCAAATGAAAGTCAAATGAGGTCAAACAAAGCTAATTGATTCAAATGAAACTCAAATGCATTCAACAAAGCTAATTGAATCAAATGAAACTCAAATGCATTTAACAAAGCTAATTGAATCAAATGAAACTCAAATGCAATCAACAAAGCTAATTGAATCAAATGAAACTCAAATGCATTCAACAAAGCTAATTGAATCAAATTAAAGTCAAATGCATTCAACAAAGCTAATTGATTCAAATGAAACTCAAATTCATTCAGCAAAGCTAATTGAATCAAATGAAACTCAAATGAAGTCAAACAAAGCTAATTGAATCAAATGAAACTTTAATGCATTCAACAAAGTTAATTGAATCAAATGAAACTCTAATGCATTCAACAAACCTAATTGAATCAAATGACACTCAAATGCATTCAACAAAGCTAATTGAATCAAATGAAACGCAAATGCATTCAACAAATCTAATTGAATCAAATGAATGTCAAATGCATTCAACAAAGCTAATTGAATCAAATGAAAGTCAAATGAAGTCAAACATAGCTAAATCAATCAAATGAAAATCAAATGCATTCAAAAAAGCTAATTGAATCAAATGAAACTCAAATGCATTCAACAAATCTAATTGAATAAAATGAAAATCAAATGCAATCAACAAAGCTAATTGAATCAAATGAAACTCAAAATTCATTCAACAAAGCTAATTGAATCAAATGAAACTCAAATGCATTCAACAAAGCTAATTGAATCAAATTAAAGTCAAATGCATTCAACAAAGCTATTTGAATCAAATGAAACTCAAATGCATTCAACAAAGCTAATTGAATCAAATGAAGTCAAACAAAGCTAATTAAATCAAATGAGAGTCAAATGAAGTCAAACAAATCTAACAGAATCAAATGAAACACAAATGCATTCAACAAAGCTAATTGAATCAAATGAAAGTCAAATGAGGTCAAACAAAGCTAATTGATTCAAATGAAACTCAAATGCATTCAACAAAGCTAATTGAATCAAATGAAACTCAAATGCATTTAACAAAGCTAATTGAATCAAATGAAACTCAAATGCAATCAACAAAGCTAATTGAATCAAATTAAAGTCAAATGCATTCAACAAAGCTAATTGAATCAAATTAAAGTCAAATGCATTCAACAAAAGCTAATTGAATGATACGGGAGAAAGTGATGCAAATCTACTAGCTCTTGTACACAAGAATGTCAGCATTGATCTTGGCTCAATTGACTTACATGGAGGACTCTTCATGGGAATCACGACCAAAGTGGTAGCATGTTTGCTAACCAACTTAGGTGGCGTGTGATGTTGGCGTGTGATAGTTGTGCATGCTTGATGGAGTTCTAGTTCTGTTAGGACTCAAACTATCTTTATTGCTTTATAGTTTATGTTTGATAGGAGTAGTGTGTGTTTAGAACTCTAAGGGATGTCCAACATACTAAACGAGTAGAAGTATGTGATGTTTAGGAGTTCTAGTTTGGTTAGGTTTATGACTTAGGGAATTGTCCTAAGCATAGTAGGAGTCGGTTTTGTTTTGACTATAAATAGCTAGACTGTACGAATTCATAGATTTGAATGAAATAATTGATTTTGTGAGTTTTGTTAAAACTTGAGTGTGCAAACACAAACAATCTTGATTGCTGGTGGCTTAGCCTTTACGCATCAAAACCCTTAGTTTGTTCCTTGTGGTGGCTTAGCCTTTATCATTGAGCATCTAAGCACTATCCTAGTTACATTGTTACTTTTTTTTTGTTCGAACAATTTACCTTTGTTATTCACGATTTCCGCTTCATTATTTGATCTTACTTAGATTAAATATATCATCTGGTATCAAGAGCTTTGGTTACATCCATTCACCATCATCACATCATACAAGCGCAGCCATTCATCCACATTCATCCACGCAAGGTTCGATTTTTTTTTTTCCGGTTTTTGTTCGCCTAAGGAGGAGTAGTTGATCTTCAAGAAACCCTTCAAGATCAAATCTTTTTCTCAAGATTTTTAAATTTTCACAAAGTTTCATCAAAGGTGTTTGATTAAATTTGTGGAGTGGTGAAAAAAAATTACTTCAAGATCGTTGAAAACGTTCAAGACTTGAATCATACACGCTAGTTCATCCGTTACTTGGTGCTCAAGTTTCATCCGTTAATCCAACTTCTGGTCGGATTTTATTATGGAGGAGGAACAAGGAGACGTGGGGGGTCGAGTGCCTAGGGGTCTTACACTCGAACAAGCCAAGGACTTACGTAGGGATAGGCAAATAGAGGATCTCACCCAACGCATGGACGAAATTATGCGGTTACTACAACAAGGCCAAGGTGGGAACCAACGTAGGAATACTCCTAGTCCTGTTAGGAGTCCTAGAACTAATCAACACGGTTCCAGTTCAGAGGAAGAAGAGTTCAACCCTCGGCCAAGGAGACAACCAAGCGACGATGATAGGGGATTAAGGCTCGACATGCCCGAGTTTGATGGAAACACGAAACCCGAAAAATTCTTAGAGTGGTTGCAAAGGATGGAACGAGTCTTTGATTACAAGGACTATGATGATGCCAAGCGATTTAAGGTGGATGTCCTTAAATTAACAGGTTATGCAAGTTTGTGGTATGAGAACTTGAAGGCTAAAAGGAGGAAAGATGGCAAACCTAGCCACGTTCATGGGAGAAGTTTACAAGTGAGGATGAAAAACGCTTTCTTCCGGCTGATTTTTCACAAGACATGTATCGAAGGTTGCAAGTACTTCGACAAAACGCATTGAATGTGGAGGAATATGTAGCTGAATTTGAAAAGATTAACATGCTTTGTGGTGTAGAGGAGAAAGCCGAGCACAAGATAGCTTGATTTATTTCGGGGTTGGATAAGCACATTGCGAAGAAGGTGGATCTCCAACCTTATTGGAGCTTTGCGGAGGTGGTTCAAGTGGCTTTGAGAGCTGAAAAGTATGTCAAGGCCAAGAAAAATTCCAACTTTAAACCGTTTGTGAAGCACATTGATAAAACCGTAGGGAACACAAAGGGAGAAGCTAGTGGTTCGAAGTTCACCCCAAAATTTGATAAATTCAAGGGAGACAAAGGGAAGGCTCCTACGCCCATGGCTAATGAAGGAGAGGCGAATTTGTTTCAAGTGCAAGGGGTATGGCCACATCTTGAAGGATTGTCCCAACAATCGGGTCATGACCTTAAGAGACATACAAGAAATAGACGAAGACTATGCCAAGGGTCACGTTGAAGAAGAGGAGGTTGATAGTGATCCATCTAAAGAGCGTACTATGGAGGGTGAGTATGAGGTAGATTCGGAGGAAGAACCGGTTATGGGAGGCCACCAACTTATTGTTCGACGCACATTGCATACACAACCAGCACCTTTGGATGACACGCAAAGGGACAAGATCTTCTTCACTACTGTTTAGTGAAGCAAAGGGTATGTGATCTCATTATTGATAATGGTAGTTGTGCTAATGTCGTGTCTACAACCTTAATTGACAAGTTAAAATGGCCTACTTCTACTCATCCACGTCCTTATAAACTCAACTGGCTTAGTAATGACAATGGAATAAAAGTTACCAAACAAGCCTTAATAACGTTTGAAATTGGCAAGTTTAAGGACGATGTTTTGTGTGATGTATGCAATATGGATGCTTGCCATATCTTGTTAGGGAGACCATGGCAATATGACCGCTTTGTGAAGTATGATGGACGATCAAATGTGTGTATTGTCACGTTGGGAGGTAAAAGGACTGCCCTAAAACCTTTAACATCCTCTCCTATATCTACGGGGTCATTCTTGGTGAGTGCTAAGGAGATTGAGAGGGAGTTAGAAGGGGAAGGTACGGGTTTTGTGTTGGTTGCCAAGGAAGTTGAAGGGGGACAGCAAGGGTACGAGATACCTAAGGATTTAGAGCAAGTACTTGACGAGTACATGGACGTGTTCCCTCAAGACCTACCCCCAGGTTTACCCCCAATTCGCGGCATAGAACATCAGATTGACCTTGTTCCAGGGGCGTCACTTCCTAACAAAGCTGCTTATAGGTGCAATCCTCAGGAGACACAAGAGTTACAACGACAAATTGAGGAGTTGATGGCTAGGGGTTATGTTAGAGAGAGTATGAGCCCATGTGCAGTCCCTGCTTTGTTGGTGCCTAAGAAAGATGGTACTTGGCGTATGTGCATTGATAGTCGGGCTGTAAACAACATTACTGTGAAGTATAGATTCCCCATTCCTAGATTGGATGACTTATTGGATGAGTTGCATGGTTCTACTATTTTCTCCAAAATTGATTTGAGGAGTGGTTATCATCAAATAAGAATGCGAGAAGGAGATGAGTGGAAGACCGCCTTTAAGACTAAGATGGGGTTATATGAGTGGCTTGTCATGCCATTTGGACTTACTAATGCACCTAGTACTTTCATGAGATTGATGAATGAGGTGTTGAAACCATTCTTAGGGAGGTGTGTGGTGGTTTATCTTGATGACATCCTTGTATATAGTAGGAGTGTGGTGGAGCATCTCACGCATCTTCGCGAGGTTTTTGAGGTGTTACGTGCACAAAAGCTATATGGGAAGTTAGAAAAGTGCTATTTTCTAGTTCCTAGTGTTACATTCTTGGGCTACATCGTTTCTAAAGATGGCGTTTCGATTGATCCTTCGAAAGTTGAGGCAATAAAGAGTTGGCCTATTCCCACTACAATTTCGGAGGTACGTTCTTTTCATGGCTTGGCTTCTTTTTATAGAAGATTTGTGCGCAATTTTAGTAGTGTAGTAGCTCCTATGACCGAATGTATCAAGCAAGGAAAATTTGCATGGACTAAGGCAGCCCAACGTGCATTTGAGAGCATCAAGGACTTGTTGTGTAATACACCCATTCTAGCATTACCGGATTTTTCACAACCTTTTGAAGTAGAGTGTGATGCTAGTGGGGTTGGTATAGGGGCAGTCCTCATCCAAAAGAAACGTCCCATTGCATACTTTAGTGAGAAATTGGGTGGTGCTAAACTCAATTACTCTACATATGACAAAGAATTTTATGCAATTGTTCGTGCACTTGATCATTGGAGTCATTACCTTCGTCCAAGTCACTTTGTGCTTCATTCGGATCACGAGGCATTGAAGTATATACATGGGCAGCAAAAGCTAAATCCGAGACATGCTAAATGGGTTGAGTTTTTGCAATCTTTCAATTTCTCATCAAAATATAAAGAAGGAAAGGCAAATGTGGTGGCAGATGCTTTGTCTAGGCTCCATTCATTACTTGGGGTGTTGAGTACACGACTACTTGGGTTTGAATTGGTGAAGGAGTACTATAAGACGGATGAGAAATTTGGCGAGATTTTTGGGGCGTGTTCCAAGGGATCCTACGGCTCTTATGTGGTGCATGATGGTTTTCTTTTCAAGGAGGATCGTTTATGCATACCTTCTTGTTCTATTAGGGAGTTACTAGTGAGGGAAGCTCATGGGGGAGGACTTGCTGGTCACTTTGGTATGAACAAGACTTTGGCTATTCTTCAAGAGCATTTTTATTGGCCAAAGATGCAAGGAGATGTTCAAGGGGTTATCTCACGATGTGCTACGTGTCAAAAGTCCAAGAGCACTTTTCATCAAGGTATGTACACTCCTTTACCTGTTCCAATTTGTCCTTGGGATGATGTTGCTATGGATTTTATTGTGGGATTGCCTAGAACACAAAGAGGCAAGGATTCTATAATGGTTGTCATTGATAGATTTTCTAAAATGGCACATTTTATTGCTTGTCATAAACCGATGATGCTTCTAAGGTGGCCGATTTATATTGTAAGGAGATAATTCGTCTCCATGGTGTGCCTAAAACTATTGTGAGTGATAGGGATACTAAGTTTATGAGCTACTTTTGGAAGACGTTGTGGAAACTACTTGGTACTAAGCTATGTTTTAGCACGTCACATCACCCTCAAACTGATGGGCAAACCGAAGTCACCAATCGGACTTTGGGCGCTTTACTTAGAGGGCTTGTTAGCAAGAGTACCAAGGATTGGGATGTGAAGCTTGCCTATGCTGAATTTGCTTATAATAGGTCACCTACATATGCCACGAGGTGTTCTCCATTCGAGGTTGTGTATGGCGCAAAACCACGGGTGCCTATTGATCTTATTCCTTTCCCTAATGATGAAGTCTATCACATTGATGCTAAGGAGAAGGCGCAAGCAATGCTCAAGCTTCATGCACAGTGAAAGCTCGGATTGAAAAGGTGAATGCACGATACCAACAGTTGGCCAACAAGCATCGTACACCACATGTGTTCAAGGTTGGTGATTTGGTTTGGTTGCATCTAAGGAAGGAGCGGTTTCCTGGCCTTCGAAAAAACAAGCTCATGCCACGTTCTGATGGTCCCTTCAAGATTGTTGAGAAGGTCAATGACAATGCCTTCAAACTTGACTTGCCTGGTGACTATAACGTGAGTTCTACCATAAATGTGGGGGATTTGGCTCCTTATGTTCATGATGATGATATGGCTCAATTGAGGACAATTGTTTTCGAAGAAGAGGAGGATGATACGGGAGAAAGTGATGCAAATCTACTAGCTCTTGTACACAAGAATGTCAGCATTGATCTTGGCTCAATTGACTTACATGGAGGACTCTTCATGGGAATCACGACCAAAGTGGTAGCATGTTTGCTAACCAACTTAGGTGGCGTGTGATGTTGGCGTGTGATAGTTGTGCATGCTTGATGGAGTTCTAGTTCTGTTAGGACTCAAACTATCTTTATTGCTTTATAGTTTATGTTTGATAGGAGTAGTGTGTGTTTAGAACTCTAAGGGATGTCCAACATACTAAACGAGTAGAAGTATGTGATGTTTAGGAGTTCTAGTTTGGTTAGGTTTATGACTTAGGGAATTGTCCTAAGCATAGTAGGAGTCGGTTTTGTTTTGACTATAAATAGCTAGGATGTACGAATTCATAGATTTGAATGAAATAATTGATTTTGTGAGTTTTGTTAAAACTTGAGTGTGCAAACACAAACAATCTTGATTGCTGGTGGCTTAGCCTTTACGCATCAAAACCCTTAGTTTGTTCCTTGTGGTGGCTTAGCCTTTATCATTGAGCATCTAAGCACTATCCTAGTTACTTTGTTACTTTTTTTGTTCGAACAATTTACCTTTGTTATTCACGATTTCCGCTTCATTATTTGATCTTACTTAGATTAAATATATCATTGAATCAAATGAAACTCAAATGCATTCAACAAAGCTAATTGAATCAAATGAAGCTCAAATGCATTCAACAAAGCTAATTGAATCAAATGAAACTCAAAATGCATTCAACAAAGCTAATTAAATCAAATGAAACTCAAATGCATTCAACAAAGCTAATTGAATCAAATGAAACTCAAATGCATTCAACAAAGCTAATTGAGTCAAATGAAAGTCAAACATGGCTAAATGAATCAAATGAAAATCAAATTCATTCAACAAAGCTAATTGAATCAAATGAAACTCAAATGCATTCAACAAAGCCAATTGAATAGAATGAAACTCAAATGCAATCAACAAAGCTAATTGAATCAAATGAAACTCAAATGCATTCAACAAAGCTAATTGAAACAAATGAAACTCAAAATTTATTCAACAAAGCTAATTGAATAAAATGAAACTCAAATGCATTCAACAAAGCTAATTGAATCAAATGAAAGTCAAATGAAATCAAACAAAGCTAATTGAATCAAATGAAACTTTAATGCATTCAACAAAGCTAATTGAATCAAATGAAACTCAAATGCATTCAACAAACCTAATTGAATCAAATGCATTCAACAAAGCTAATTGAATCAAATGAAACTCAAATGCATTCAACAAAGCTAATTGAATCAAATGAAACTCAAATGCATTCAACAAAGCTAATTGAATCAAATGAAACTCAAATGAAGTCAAACAAAGCTAATTGAATCAAATGAAACTCAAATGCATTCAACAAAGCTAATTGAATCAAATGAAACTCAAATGAAGTCAAACAAAGCTAATTGAATCAAATGAAACTTTAATGCATTCAACAAAGCTAATTGAATCAAATGAAACTCAAATGCATTCAACAAACCTAATTGAATCAAATGCATTCAACAAAGCTAATTGAATCAAATGAAACTCAAATGCATTCAACAAAGCTAATTGAATCAAATGAAACTCAAATGCATTCAACAAAGCTAATTGAATCAAATGAAAGTCAAATGAAGTCAAACAAAGCTAATTGAATCAAATGAAACTCAAATGCATTCAACAAAGCTAATTGAATCAAATGAAACTCAAATGAATTCAAACAAAGCTAATTGAATCAAATGAAACTCAAATGCATTCAACAAAGCTAATTGAATCAAATGAAACTCAAATGAAGTCAAACAAAGCTAATTGAATCAAATGAAACTTTAATGCATTCAACAAAGCTAATTGAATCAAATGAAACTCTAATGCATTCAACAAACCTAATTGAATCAAATGCATTCAACAAAGCTAATTGAATCAAATGAAACTCAAATGCATTCAACAAAGCTAATTGAATCAAATGAAACTCAAATGCAATCAACAAAGCAAATTGAATCAAATGAAACTCAAAATGCATTCAACAAAGCTAATTGAATCAAATGAAACTCAAATGCATTCAACAAAGCTAATTGAATCAAATGAAGTCAAACAAAGCTAATTAAATCAAATGAAAGAAAAATGAAGTTCAACAAAGCTAATTGAATCAAATGAAACTCAAATGCATTCAACAAAGCTAATAGAATCAAATGAAACTCAAATGCATTCAACAAAGCTAATTGAAACAAATGAAACTCAAAATTTATTCAACAAAGCTAATTAAATCAAATGAAACTCAAATGCGTTCAACAAAGCTAATTGAATCAAATGAAAGTCAAATGAAGTCAAACAAAGCTAATTCAATCAAATGAAACTTTAATGCATGCAACAAAGCTAATTGAATTAAATGAAAATCAAATGCATTCAACAAAGCTAATTGAATCAAATGAAACTCAAATGCATTCAACAAAGCTAATTGAATATAATGAAACTCAAATGCATTCAACAAAGCTAATTGAAACAAATGAAACTCAAAATTTATTCAACAAAGCTAATTGAATCAAATGAAACTCAAATGCATTCAACAAAACTAATTGAATCAAATTAAAGTCAAATGAAGTCAAACAAAGCTAATTGAATCAAATGAAGCTCAAATGCATTCAACAAAGCTAATTGAATCAAATGAAACTCAAATGCATTCAACAAAGCTAATTGAATCAAATGAAACTCAAATGCATTCAACAAAGCTAATTGAATCAAATGAAACTCAAATGAAATCAAACAAAGCTAATTGAATCAAATGAAACTTTAATGCATTCAACAAAGCTAATTGAATCAAATGAAACTCTAATGCATTCAACAAACCTAATTGAATCAAATGCATTCAACAAAGCTAATTGAATCAAATGAAACTCAAATGCATTCAACAAAGCTAATTGAATCAAATGAAACTCAAATGCAATCAACAAAGCAAATTGAATCAAATGAAACTCAAAATGCATTCAACAAAGCTAATTGAATCAAATGAAACTCAAATGCATTCAACAAAGCTAATTAAATCAAATGAAGTCAAACAAAGCTAATTAAATCAAATGAAAGTCAAATGAAGTCCAACAAAGCTAATTGAATCAAATGAAACTCAAATGCATTCAACAAAGCTAATTGAATCAAATGAAACTCAAATGCATTCAACAAAGCTAATTGAAACAAATGAAACTCAAAATTTATTCAACAAAGCTAATTGAATCAAATGAAACTCAAATGCATTCAACAAAGCTAATTGAATCAAATGAAAGTCAAATGAAGTCAAACAAAGCTAATTCAATCAAATGAAACTTTAATGCATGCAACAAAGCTAATTGAATTAAATGAAAATCAAATGCATTCAACAAAGCTAATTGAATCAAATGCATTCAACAAAGCTAATTGAATATAATGAAACTCAAATGCAATCAACAAAGCTAATTGAATCAAATGAAACTCAAAATTTATTCAACAAAGCTAATTGAATCAAATGAAACTCAAATGCATTCAACAAAGCTAATTGAATCAAATGAAACTCAAATGCAATCAACAAAGCTAATTGAATCAAATGAAACTCAAATGCATTCAACAAAGCTAATTGAATCAAATGAAACTCAAATGCATTCAACAAAGCTAATTGAATCAAATGAAACTCAAATGCATTCAACAAAGCTAATTGAATTAAATGAAACTCAAATGCATTCAAACAAAGCTAATTGAATCAAATGAAACTCAAATGCATTCAACAAAGCTAATTGAATCAAATGAAACTCAAATGCATTCAACAAAGCTAATTGAATCAAATGAAACTCAAATGCATTCAACAAAGCTAATTGAATCAAATGAAACTCAAATGCATTCAACAAAGCTAATTGAATCAAATGAAACTCAAATGCATTCAACAAAGCTAATTGAATCAAATGCATTCAACAAAGCTAATTGAATCAAATGAAACTCAAATGCATTCAACAAAGCTAATTGAATCAAATGAAACTCAAATGCATTCAACAAAGCTAATTGAATCAAATGAAAGTCAAATGAAGTCAAACAAAGCTAATTGAATCAAATGAAACTCAAATGCATTCAACAAAGCTAATTGAATCAAATGAAACTCAAAATTTATTCAACAAAGCTAATTGAATCAAATGAAACTCAAATGCATTCAACAAAGCTAATTGAATCAAATGAAAGTCAAATGAAATCAAACAAAGCTAATTGAATCAAATGAAACTTTAATGCATTCAACAAAGCTAATTGAATCAAATGAAACTCTAATGCATTCAACAAACCTAATTGAATCAAATGCATTCAACAAAGCTAATTGAATCAAATGAAACTCAAATGCATTCAACAAAGCTAATTGAATCAAATGAAACTCAAATGCAATCAACAAAGCAAATTGAATCAAATGAAACTCAAAATGCATTCAACAAAGCTAATTGAATCAAATGAAACTCAAATGCATTCATCAAAGCTAATTGAATCAAATGAAGTCAAACAAAGCTAATTAAATCAAATGAAACTAAAATGAATTCAACAAAGCTAATTGAATCAAATGAAACTCAAATGCATTCAACAAAGCTAATTGAATCAAATGAAACTCAAATGCATTCAACAAAGCTAATTGAAACAAATGAAACTCAAAATTTATTCAACAAAGCTAATTGAATCAAATGAAACTCAAATGCATTCAACAAAGCTAATTGAATCAAATGAAAGTCAAATGAAGTCAAACAAAGCTAATTCAATCAAATGAAACTTTAATGCATGCAACAAAGCTAATTGAATTAAATGAAAATCAAATGCATTCAACAAAGCTAATTGAATCAAATGAAACTCAAATGCATTCAACAAAGCTAATTGAATAAAATGAAACTCAAATGCATTCAACAAAGCTAATTGAAACAAATGAAACTCAAAATTTATTCAACAAAGCTAATTGAATCAAATGAAACTCAAATGCATTCAACAAAGCTAATTGAATCAAATGAAACTCAAATGCATTCAACAAAGCTAATTGAATCAAATGAAACTCAAATGCATTCAACAAAGCTAATTGAATCAAATGAAACTCAAATGCATTCAACAAAGCTAATTGAATCAAATGAAACTCAAATGCATTCAACAAAGCTAATTGAATCAAATGAAACTCAAATGAAATCAAACAAAGCTAATTGAATCAAATGAAACTTTAATGCATTCAACAAAGCTAATTGAATCAAATGAAACTCTAATGCATTCAACAAACCTAATTGAATCAAATGCATTCAACAAAGCTAATTGAATCAAATGAAACTCAAATGCATTCAACAAAGCTAATTGAATCAAATGAAACTCAAATGCAATCAACAAAGCAAATTGAATCAAATGAAACTCAAAATGCATTCAACAAAGCTAATTGAATCAAATGAAACTCAAATGCATTCAACAAAGCTAATTGAATCAAATGAAGTCAAACAAAGCTAATTAAATCAAATGAAACGTAAAATGCAGTTCAACAAAGCTAATTGAATCAAATGAAACTCAAATGCATTCAACAAAGCTAATTGAATCAAATGAAACTCAAATGCATTCAACAAAGCTAATTGAAACAAATGAAACTCAAAATTTATTCAACAAAGCTAATTGAATCAAATGAAACTCAAATGCATTCAACAAAGCTAATTGAATCAAATGAAAGTCAAATGAAGTCAAACAAAGCTAATTCAATCAAATGAAACTTTAATGCATGCAACAAAGCTAATTGAATTAAATGAAAATCAAATGCATTCAACAAAGCTAATTGAATCAAATGCATTCAACAAAGCTAATTGAATCAAATGAAACTCAAATGCATTCAACAAAGCTAATTGAAACAAATGAAACTCAAAATTTATTCAACAAAGCTAATTGAATCAAATGAAACTCAAATGCATTCAACAAAACTAATTGAATCAAATTAAAGTCAAATGAATTCAAACAAAGCTAATTGAATCAAATGAAACTCAAATGCATTCAACAAAGCTAATTGAATCAAATGAAACTCAAATGAATTCAAACAAAGCTAATTGAATCAAATGAAACTCAAATGCATTCAACAAAGCTAATTGAATCAAATGAAACTCAAATGCAGTCAAACAAAGCTAATTGAATCAAATGAAACTTTAATGCATTCAACAAAGCTAATTGAATCAAATGAAACTCTAATGCTTTCAACAAACCTAATTGAAACTCAAATTCAATCAACAAAGCTAATTGAATCAAATGAAACTCAAATGCATTCAACAAAGCTAATTGAATCAAATGAAACTCAAATGCAATCAACAAAGCAAATTGAATCAAATGAAACTCAAAATGCATTCAACAAAGCTAATTGAATCAAATGAAACTCAAATGCATTCAACAAAGCTAATTGAATCAAATGAAGTCAAACAAAGCTAATTAAATCAAATGAAAGAAAAATGCAGTTCAACAAAGCTAATTGAATCAAATGAAACTCAAATGCATTCAACAAAGCTAATAGAATCAAATGAAACTCAAATGCATTCAACAAAGCTAATTGAAACAAATGAAACTCAAAATTTATTCAACAAAGCTAATTGAATCAAATGAAACTCAAATGCGTTCAACAAAGCTAATTGAATCAAATGAAAGTCAAATGAAGTCAAACAAAGCTAATTCAATCAAATGAAACTTTAATGCATGCAACAAAGCTAATTGAATTAAATGAAAATCAAATGCATTCAACAAAGCTAATTGAATCAAATGCATTCAACAAAGCTAATTGAATATAATGAAACTCAAATGCAATCAACAAAGCTAATTGAATCAAATGAAACTCAAAATTTATTCAACAAAGCTAATTGAATCAAATGAAACTCAAATGCATTCAACAAAGCTAATTGAATCAAATGAAACTCAAATGAAGTCAAACAAAGCTAATTGAATCAAATGAAGCTCAAATGCATTCAACAAAGCTAATTGAATCAAATGAAACTCAAATGAAGTCAAACAAAGCTAATTGAATCAAATGAAACTCAAATGCATTCAACAAAGCTAATTGAATCAAATGAAAGTCAAATGCATTCAAAATAAGCTAATTGAATCAAATGAAACTTTAATGCATTCAACAAAGCTAATTGAATCAAATGAAACTCTAATGCATTCAACAAACCTAATTGAATCAAATGCATTCAACAAAGCTAATTGAATCAAATGAAACTCAAATGCATTCAACAAAGCTAATTGAATCAAATGAAACTCAAATGCAATCAACAAAGCTAATTGAATCAAATGAAACTCAAAATGCATTCAACAAAGCTAATAGAATCAAATGAAACTCAAATGCATTCAACAAAGCTAATTGAATCAAATGAAGTCAAACAAAGCTAATTAAATCAAATGAAAGTAAAATGAAGTTCAACAAAGCTAATTGAATCAAATGAAACTCAAATGCATTCAACAAAGCTAATAGAATCAAATGAAACTCAAATGCATTCAACAAAGCTAATTGAAACAAATGAAACTCAAAATTTATTCAACAAAGCTAATTGAATCAAATGAAACTCAAATGCGTTCAACAAAGCTAATTGAATCAAATGAAAGTCAAATGAAGTCAAACAAAGCTAATTCAATCAAATGAAACTTTAATGCATGCAACAAAGCTAATTGAATTAAATGAAACTCTAATGCATTCAACAAACCTAATTGAATCAAATTAAAGTCAAATGCATTCAACAAAGCTAATTGAATCAAATGAAACTCAAATGCATTCAACAAAGCTAATTGAATCAAATGAAGTCATCAACAAAGCTAATTAAATCAAATGAAACTCAAATGCAGTCAAACAAAGCTAATTGAATCAAATGAAAAACAAATGCATTCAACAAAGCTAATTGAATCAAATGAAAGTCAAATGAGGTCAAACAAAGCTAATTGAATCAAATGAAACTCAAATGCATTCAACAAATCTAATTGAATCAAATTAAACTCAAATTCATTCAACAAAGCTAATTGAATCAAATGAAACTCAAATGCATTCAACAAAGCTAATTGAATCAAATGAAACTCAAATGCATTCAACAAAGTGATGTGATTCTTGAAACAAGATTCACGAAATTTAGGCTCTTTGATGTAGTTTAGTGGCTTTTGTAGATGAAAGATTGAAACTTTAATTAAATCAGTAGCAAAGATCAAGTATATTGACGTATTTCGTCTCAATAACTCGATTGGTAACCAGGATATGGAGAACTTAGGCGTATTTCGTCTCAAAGTTCAACTAGGGGGTTTTTGGATTTTCTCCAGATTCGTTTTGGATTCTCTCCTAAATCCGTAATTCACAAGAATTAACTTAAACATACTCTTCCTTTATTAATATGACAAGAATGGTCTATTTATAGTGCAAATAATCCTAAACCTAGTAGAACTATTAAAGCAAAGTAACCTAAACCTAGTAGAACTAGTAAAGCATAAAAGATAAACATAACAAACTAATCTATCATCACACGGCCGTGATTGATTTTTTCACACGCCTAATGTGATTAGGATTAGGACTCCTAACACAACTCAAACTCTAATTAAAATAAAGTCCTAATTTAATTGAAACTCTAAAGAAACTATGAATTAAAACCCTAAATTACATAGAATTCTAACAGAACTAGAACTCTACATAACTAATACTTCTATTTCACATCAAACTCCCCTTCTTGAAAGAAACTTGTCCTCAAGTTTTGATGTAGCCAAGCAATCATCCATGCGCGAAATCCATGATCCATGAGTATTAGGGCACGAATGAGAAACAACAATGGAGGCCATGATGGGTGTGGTCGTTTGTTACCAAGAAGGACAAGTATGATAACAAAAATCGTAGTAGATGCTTGCAGATTTTGGTTGCCAACGCTTCTTGGAAAATGTAGTCGCACATGGGGCAGCAAAATTTCAGAACTTTCGAACGTCTACAAGCCAAAGATTGAATCTTTAAGCCCTCTTGTATGTCCAAGATCGGATCTGATGGAGTTTCACAATTCAAAGAGTCATCCGTACAAGGTGCTTCCTCCAACGAGGGTAGTGTTGCCGCGGAATCTGCCACGTCTTGGTTTAAGTACAAGACAAGTTCTTCCTTGGAAACATATTCATCATTGGGGCATTGATGTTCTTCGTGACCAAGACCTTGACACTTTAAACAATGTATCCATGTTTTTGTGCGCATGGTTGCAGTAGGAGGTGGTAGGGATTGTAGCTTATGAAGTGTGACAAGTATTTCTTCGAAGCCTGCGCTGATGTTATCCATGGAAGCATAGGACGCATCGTAGTCATAATAGTCATAGTAATCAGCCATTATGAAACAGCAAGCAGATACGATGCATAGAAGTTTAACGCGGCACATAACTCGTTACTTATTAGAACTTTATGAAATTTTGAGACAACAAACCTCCAGATGTTGTAAGTCCAACGAACCAAAAATCATAGAATTCCAATACCACACGCTCTGTCACGCGCCGTTTCAATCTAGCAGTGTCAAACTGGCGACAGAAATTTGACGCAGATGTATTCGATGACTGCGACTTCGTTACTGGGTGAAATGCGCTCAAATTTTAACACAAGAGAGATCTCTTTGTTAGCTTTCCAACGAACCCAGAAAATCTGAATTCCGACTTGTAACGGAGCCACAGGAACAATTTTACCGAACTGCTGTCAGATGTGACGCAAATCAGCAGTGCGGGGGGGTGGAAATCAGCAGCCACACCACTTGATGTGATTCTTGAAACAAGATTCACGAAATTTAGGCTCTTTGATGTAGTTTAGTGGCTTTTGTAGATGAAAGATTGAAACTTTAATTAAATCAGTAGCAAAGATCAAGTATATTGG
Source organism: Beta corolliflora (assembly GCA_947648045.1). Lineage (NCBI taxonomy): Eukaryota > Viridiplantae > Streptophyta > Magnoliopsida > Caryophyllales > Amaranthaceae > Beta > Beta corolliflora. Next base: position 121,343 of record CANSZD010003297.1, read on the forward strand.
CGTATTTCGTCTCAATAACTCGATTGGTAACCAGGATATGGAGAACTTAGGCGTATTTCGTCTCAAAGTTCAACTAGGGGTTTTTGGATTCTCTCCGGATTCGTTTTGGATTCTCTCCTAAATCCGTAATTCACAAGAATTAACTTAAACATACTCTTCCTTTATTAATATGACAGAATGGTCTATTTATAGTGCAAATAATCCTAAACCTAGTAGAACTATTAAAGCAAAGTAACCTAAACCTAGTAGAACTAGTAAAGCATAAAAAGATAAACATAACAAACTAATCTATCATCACACGGCTGTGACTGATTTTTTCACACGCCTAATGTGATTAGGATTAGGACTCCTAACACAACTCAAACTCTAATTAAAATAAAGTCCTAATTCAATTGAAACTCTAAACAAACTATGAATTAAAACCCTAAATTACATAGAATTCTAACAGAACTAGAACTCTACATAACTAATACTTCTATTTCACATCACAAAGCTAATTGAAACAAATGAAACTCAAAATTTATTCAACAAAGCTAATTGAATCAAATGAAACTCAAATGCGTTTAACAAAGCTAATTGAATCAAATGAAAGTCAAATGAAGTCAAACAAAGCTAATTCAATCAAATGAAACTTTAATGCATGCAACAAAGCTAATTGAATCAAATGAAACTCTAATGCATTCAACAAACCTAATTGAATCAAATTAAAGTCAAATGCATTCAACAAAGCTAATTGAATCAAATGAAACTCAAATGCATTCAACAAAGCTAATTGAATCAAATGAAACGCAAATGTATTCAACAAAGCTAATTGAATCAAATGAAAGTCCAATGCATTCAACAAAGCTAATTGAATCAAATGAAACTCAAATGCATTTAACAAAGCTAATTGAATCTAATGAAAGTCAAATGAAGTCAATCATAGCTAAATCAATCAAATGAAAATCAAATGCATTCAAAAAAGCTAATTGAATCAAATGAAACTCAAATGCATTCAACAAAGCTAATTGAATCAAACGAAACTCAAATGCAATCAACAAAGCTAATTGAATCAAATGAAACTCAAAATGCATTCAACAAAGCTAATAGAATCAAATGAAACTCAAATGCATTCAACAAAGCTAATTGAATCAAATTAAAGTCAAATGCATTCAACAAAGCTAATTGAATCAAATGAAACACAAAATGCATTCAACAAAGCTAATAGAATCCAATGAAACTCAAATGCATTCAACAAAACTAATTGAATCAAATGAAGTCAAACAAAGCTAATAGAATCAAATGAAACACAAATGCATTCAACAAAGCTAATTGAATCAAATGAAACTCAAATGAGGTCAATCAAAGCTAATTGATTCAAATGAAACTCAAATGCATTCAACAAAGCTAATTGAATCAAATGAAACACAAATGCATTCAACAAAGCTAATTAAATCTAATGAATCTCAAATGCATTCAACAAAGCTAATTGAATCAAATGAAACTCAAATGCATTCAACAAAGCTAATTGAATCAAGTGAAACTCAAATGCATTCAACAAAGCTAATTGAATCAAATTGAAGTCAAATGAAGTCAAACAAAGCTAATTGAATCAAGTGAAACTCAAATGCATTCAACAAAGCTAATTGAGTCAAATGAAAGTCAAACATGGCTAAATGAATCAAATGAAAATCAAATGCATTCAACAAAGCTAATTGAATCAAATGAAACTCAAATGCATTCAACAAAGCCAATTGAATAGGAATAAAACTCAAATGCAATCAACAAAGCTAATTGAATCAAATGAAACTCAAATGCATTCAACAAAGCTAATTGAAACAAATGAAACTCAAAATTTATTCAACAAAGCTAATTGAATAAAATGAAACTCAAATGCATTCAACAAAGCTAATTGAATCAAATGAAACTCTAATGCATTCAACAAACCTAATTGAATCAAATGAAACTCAAAATGCATTCAACAAAGCTAATTGAATCAAATGAAACTCAAATGTATTCAACAAAGCTAATTGAATCAAATGAAAGTCAAATGAAGTCAAACAAAGCTAATTGAATCAAATGAAACTCAAATGCATTCAACAAAGCTAATTGAATCAAATGAATCTCAAATGCATTCAACAAAGCTAATTGAATCAAATTAAAGTCAAATACATTCAACAAAGCAAATTGAATCAAATGAAACCCTAATGCATTCAACAAAGCTAATTGAATCAAATGAAGTTAAACAATGCTAATTGAATCAAATGGAAGTCAAATGAAGTCAAACAAAGCTAATAGAATCAAATGAAACTCAAATGCATTCAACAAAGCTAATTGAATCAAATAAAAGTCAAATGAAGTCAAACAAAGCTAATTGAATCAAATGAAACTCAAATGCATTCAAAAAGCTAATTGAATCAAATGAAGTCAAAACAAAGCTAATTAAATCAAATGAAACTTTAATGCATTCAACAAAGCTAATTGAATCAAATGAAACTCTAATGCATTCAACAAACCTAATTGAATCAAATGAAATCAAATGCATTCAACAAAGCAAATTGAATCAAATGAAACTCAAAATGCATTCAACAAAGCCAATAGAATCAAATAAAACTCAAATGCATTCAACAAAGCTAATTGAATCAAATTAAAGTCAAATGCATTCAACAAAGCTATTTGAATCAAATAAAACTCAAATGCATTCAACAAAGCTAATTGAATCAAATGAAGTCAAACAAAGCTAATTAAATCAAATGAAAGTAAAATGAAGTCAAACAAAGCTAACAGAATCAAATGAAACACAAATGCATTCAACAAAGCTAATTGAATCAAATGAAAGTCAAATGAGGTCAAACAAAGCTAATTGATTCAAATGAAACTCAAATGCATTCAACAAAGCTAATTGAATCAAATGAAACTCAAATGCATTCAACAAAGCTAATTGAATTAAATGAAAGTCAAATGAAGTCAAACAAAGCTAATTCAATCAAATGAAACTTTAATTCATTCAACAAAGCTAATTGAATCAAATGAAACTCTAATGCATTCAACAAACCTAATTGAATCAAATGAAATCAAATGCATTCAACAAAGCTAATTGAATTAAATGAAAGTCAAATGAAGTCAAACAAAGCTAATTCAATCAAATGAAACTTTAATTCATTCAACAAAGCTAATTGAATCAAATGAAACTCAAATGCATTCAACAAAGCTAATTGAATCAAATGAAACTCAAATGAAGTCAAACAAAGCTAATTGAATCAAATGAAACTTTAATGCATTCAACAAAGCTAATTGAATCAAATGAAACTGCATTCAACAAACCTAATTGAATCAAATGCATTCAACAAAGCTAATTGAATCAAATGAAACTCAAATGCATTCAACAAAGCTAATTGAATCAAATGAAACTCTAATGCATTCAACAAACCTAATTGAATCAAATGCATTCAACAAAGCTAATTGAATCAAATGAAACTCAAATGCATTCAACAAAGCTAATTGAATCAAATGAAACTCAAATGCATTCAACAAAACTAATTGAATTAAATTAAAGTCAAATGAAGTCAAACAAAGCTAATTGAATCAAATGAAGCTCAAATGCATTCAACAAAGCTAATTGAATCAAATGAAAGTCAAATGAGGTCAAACAAAGCTAATTGATTCAAATGAAACTCAAATGCATTCAACAAAGCTAATTGAATCAAATGAAACTCAAAATGAAGTCAAACAAAACTAATTGAATCAAATGAAACTTTAATGCATTCAACAAAGCTAATTGAATCAAATGAAACTCTAATGCATTCAACAAACCTAATTGAATCAAATGCATTCAACAAAGCTAATTGAATCAAATGAAACTCAAATGCATTCAACAAAGCTAATTGAATCAAATGAAACTCAAATGCAATCAACAAAGCAAATTGAATAAAATGAAACTCAAAATGCATTCAACAAAGCTAATAGAATCAAATGAAACTCAAATGCATTCAACAAAGCTAATTGAATCAAATGAAGTCAAACAAAGCTAATTAAATCAAATGAAAGAAAAATGAAGTTCAACAAAGCTAATTGAATCAAATGAAACTCAAATGCATTCAACAAAGCTAATAGAATCAAATGAAACTCAAATGCATTCAACAAAGCTAATTGAAACAAATGAAACTCAAAATTTATTCAACAAAGCTAATTAAATCAAATGAAACTCAAATGCGTTCAACAAAGCTAATTGAATCAAATGAAAGTTAAATGAAGTCAAACAAAGCTAATTCAATCAAATGAAACTTTAATGCATGCAACAAAGCTAATTGAATTAAATGAAAATCAAATGCATTCAACAAAGCTAATTGAATCAAATGCATTCAACAAAGCTAATTGAATATAATGAAACTTAAATGCATTCAACAAAGCTAATTGAAACAAATGAATCTCAAAATTTATTCAACAAAGCTAATTGAATCAAATGAAACTCAAATGCATTCAACAAAACTAATTGAATTAAATTAAAGTCAAATGAAGTCAAACAAAGCTAATTGAATCAAATGAAGCTCAAATGCATTCAACAAAGCTAATTGAATCAAATGAAAGTCAAATGAGGTCAAACAAAGCTAATTGATTCAAATGAAACTCAAATGCATTCAACAAAGCTAATTGAATCAAATGAAACTCAAATGAAGTCAAACAAAGCTAATTGAATCAAATGAAACTTTAATGCATTCAACAAAGCTAATTGAACCAAATGAAACTCTAATGCATTCAACAAACCTAATTGAATCAAATGCATTCAACAAAGCTAATTGAATCAAATGAAACTCAAATGCATTCAACAAAGCTAATTGAATCAAATGAAACTCAAATGCAATCAACAAAGCAAATTGAATCAAATGAAACTCAAAATGCATTCAACAAAGCTAATAGAATCAAATGAAACTCAAATGCATTCAACAAAGCTAATTAAATCAAATGAAGTCAAACAAAGCAAATTAAATCAAATGAAAGAAAAATGAAGTTCAACAAAGCTAATTGAATCAAATGAAACTCAAATGCATTCAACAAAGCTAATAGAATCAAATGAAACTCAAATGCATTCAACAAAGCTAATTGAAACAAATGAAACTCAAAATTTATTCAACAAAGCTAATTGAATCAAATGAAACTCAAATGCGTTCAACAAAGCTAATTGAATCAAATGAAAGTCAAATGAAGTCAAACAAAGCTAATTCAATCAAATGAAACTTTAATGCATGCAACAAAGCTAATTGAATTAAATGAAAATCAAATGCATTCAACAAAGCTAATTGAATCAAATGCATTCAACAAAGCTAATTGAATATAATGAAACTTAAATGCATTCAACAAAGCTAATTGAAACAAATGAATCTCAAAATTTATTCAACAAAGCTAATTGAATCAAATGAAACTCAAATGCATTCAACAAAACTAATTGAATTAAATTAAAGTCAAATGAAGTCAAACAAAGCTAATTGAATCAAATGAAGCTCAAATGCATTCAACAAAGCTAATTGAATCAAATGAAAGTCAAATGAATTCAAACAAAGCTAATTGATTCAAATGAAACTCAAATGCATTCAACAAAGCTAATTGAATCAAATGAAACTCAAATGAAGTCAAACAAAGCTAATTGAATCAAATGAAACTTTAATGCATTCAACAAAGCTAATTGAATCAAATGAAACTCTAATGCATTCAACAAACCTAATTGAATCAAATGCATTCAACAAAGCTAATTGAATCAAATGAAACTCAAATGCATTCAACAAAGCTAATTGAATCAAATGAAACTCAAATGCAATCAACAAAGCAAATTGAATCAAATGAAACTCAAAATGCATTCAACAAAGCTAATAGAATCAAATGAAACTCAAATGCATTCAACAAAGCTAATTGAATCAAATGAAGTCAAACAAAGCTAATTAAATCAAATGAAAGAAAAATGAAGTTCAACAAAGCTAATTGAATCAAATGAAACTCAAATGCATTCAACAAAGCTAATAGAATCAAATGAAACTCAAATGCATTCAACAAAGCTAATTGAAACAAATGAAACTCAAAATTTATTCAACAAAGCTAATTGAATCAAATGAAACTCAAATGCGTTCAACAAAGCTAATTGAATCAAATGAAAGTCAAATGAAGTCAAACAAAGCTAATTCAATCAAATGAAACTTTAATGCATGCAACAAAGCTAATTGAATTAAATGAAAATCAAATGCATTCAACAAAGCTAATTGAATCAAATGCATTCAACAAAGCTAATTGAATATAATGAAACTTAAATGCATTCAACAAAGCTAATTGAAACAAATGAATCTCAAAATTTATTCAACAAAGCTAATTGAATCAAATGAAACTCAAATGCATTCAACAAAACTAATTGAATTAAATTAAAGTCAAATGAAGTCAAACAAAGCTAATTGAATCAAATGAAGCTCAAATGCATTCAACAAAGCTAATTGAATCAAATGAAAGTCAAATGAGGTCAAACAAAGCTAATTGATTCAAATGAAACTCAAATGCATTCAACAAAGCTAATTGAATCAAATGAAACTCAAATGAAGTCAAAATAAGCTAATTGAATCAAATGAAACTTTAATGCATTCAACAAAGCTAATTGAATCAAATGAAACTCTAATGCATTCAACAAACCTAATTGAATCAAATGCATTCAACAAAGCTAATTGAATCAAATGAAACTCAAATGCATTCAACAAAGCTAATTGAATCAAATGAAACTCAAATGCAATCAACAAAGCAAATTGAATCAAATGAAACTCAAAATGCATTCAACAAAGCTAGTAGAATCAAATGAAACTCAAATGCATTCAACAAAGCTAATTGAATCAAATGAAGTCAAACAAAGCTAATTAAATCATATGAAAGAAAAATGAAGTTCAACAAAGCTAATTGAATCAAATGAAACTCAAATGCATTCAACAAAGCTAATAGAATCAAATGAAACTCAAATGCATTCAACAAAGCTAATTGAAACAAATGAAACTCAAAATTTATTCAACAAAGCTAATTGAATCAAATGAAACTCAAATGCGTTCAACAAAGCTAATTGAATCAAATGAAAGTCAAATGAAGTCAAACAAAGCTAATTCAATCAAATGAAACTTTAATGCATGCAACAAAGCTAATTGAATTAAATGAAACTCTAATGCATTCAACAAACCTAATTGAATCAAATTAAAGTCAAATGCATTCAACAAAGCTAATTGAATCAAATGAAACTCAAATGCATTCAACAAAGCTAATTGAATCAAATGAAGTCAAACAAAGCTAATTAAATCAAATGAAAGAAAAATGAAGTCAAACAAAGCTAATAGAATCAAATGAAAAACAAATGCATTCAACAAAGCTAATTGAATCAAATGAAAGTTAAATGAGGTCAAACAAAGCTAATTGATTCAAATGAAACTCAAATGCATTCAACACATCTAATTGAATCAAATTAAACTCAAATTCATTCAACAAGGCTAATTGAATCAAATGAAACTCAAATGCATTCAACAAAGCTAATAGAATCAAATGAAACTCAAATGCATTCAACAAAGTGATGTGATTCTTGAAACAAGATTCACGAAATTTAGGCTCTTTGATGTAGTTTAGTGGCTTTTGTAGATGAAAGATTGAAACTTTAATTAAATCAGTAGCAAAGATCAAGTATATTGACGTATTTCGTCTCAATAACTCGATTGGTAACCAGGATATGGAGAACTTAGGCGTATTTCGTCTCAAAGTTCAACTAGGGGGTTTTTGGATTTTCTCCAGATTCGTTTTGGATTCTCTCCTAAATCTGTAATTCACAAGAATTAACTTAAACATACTCTTCCTTTATTAATATGACAGAATGGTCTATTTATAGTGCAAATAATCCTAAACCTAGTAGAACTATTAAAGCAAAGTAACCTAAACCTAGTAGAACTAGTAAAGCATAAAAGATAAACATAACAAACTAATCTATCATCACACGGCTGTGATTGATTTTTTCACACGCCTAATGTGATTTGGATTAGGACTCCTAACACAACTCAAACTCTAATTAAAATAAAGTCCTAATTTAATTGAAACTCTAAAGAAACTATGAATTAAAACCCTAAATTACATAGAATTCTAACAGAACTAGAACTCTACATAACTAATACTTCTATTTCACATCAAACTCCCCTTCTTGAAAGAAACTTGTCCTCAAGTTTTGATGTAGCCAAGCAATCATCCATGCGCGAAATCCATGATCCATGAGTATTAGGGCACGAATGAGAAACAACAATGGAGGCCATGATGGGTGTGGTCGTTTGTTACCAAGAAGGACAGTATGATAACAAAAATCAGTAGTAGATGCTGCAGATTTTGGTTGCCAACGCTTCTTGGAAAATGTAGTCGCACATGGGGCAGCAAATTTCAGAACTTTCGAACGTCTACAAGCCAAAGATTGAATCTTTAAGCCCTCTTGTATGTCCAAGATCGGATCTGATGGAGTTTCACAATTCAAAGAGTCATCCGTACAAGGTGCTTCCTCCAACGAGGGTAGTGTTGCCGCGGAATCTGCCACGTCTTGGTTTAAGTACAAGACAAGTTCTTCCTTGGAAACATATTCATCATTGGGGCATTGATGTTCTTCGTGACCAAGACCTTGACACTTTAAACAATGTATCCATGTTTTTGTGCGCATGGTTGCAGTAGGAGGTGGTAGGGATTGTAGCTTATGAAGTGTGACAAGTATTTCTTCGAAGCCTGCGCTGATGTTATCCATGGAAGCATAGGACGCATCGTAGTCATAATAGTCATAGTAATCAGCCATTATGAAACAGCAAGCAGATACGATGCATAGAAGTTTAACGCGGCACATAACTCGTTACTTATTAGAACGTTATGAAATTTTGAGACAACAAACCTCCAGATGTTGTAAGTCCAACGAACCAAAAATCATAGAATTCCAATACCACACGATCTGTCACGCGCCGTTTCAATCTAGCAGTGTCAAACTGGCGACAGAAATTTGACGCAGATGTATTCGATGACTGCGACTTCGTTACTGGGTGAAATGCGCTCAAATTTTAACACAAGAGAGATCTCTTTGTTAGCTTTCCAACGAACCCAGAAAATCTGAATTCCGACTTGTAACGGAGCCACAGGAACAATTTTACCGAACTGCTGTCAGATGTGACGCAAATCAGCAGTGCGGGGGGTGGAAATCAGCAGCCACACCACTTGATGTGATTCTTGAAACAAGATTCACGAAATTTAGGCTCTTTGATGTAGTTTAGTGGCTTTTGTAGATGAAAGATTGAAACTTTAATTAAATCAGTAGCAAAGATCAAGTATATTGGCGTATTTCGTCTCAATAACTCGATTGGTAACCAGGATATGGAGAACTTAGGCGTATTTCGTCTCAAAGTTCAACTAGGGGGTTTTTGGATTCTCTCCGGATTCGTTTTGGATTCTCTCCTAAATCTGTAATTCACAAGAATTAACTTAAACATACTCTTCCTTTATTAATATGACAGAATGGTCTATTTATAGTGCAAATAATCCTAAACCTAGTAGAACTATTAAAGCAAAGTAACCTAAACCTAGTAGAACTAGTAAAGCATAAAAAGATAAACATAACAAACTAATCTATCATCACACGGCTGTGACTGATTTTTTCACACGAATAATGTGATTAGGATTAGGACTCCTAACACAACTCAAACTCTAATTAAAATAAAGTCCTAATTCAATTGAAACTCTAAACAAACTATGAATTAAAACCCTAAATTACATAGAATTCTAACAGAACTAGAACTCTACATAACTAATACTTCTATTTCACATCACAAAGCTAATTGAAACAAATGAAACTCAAAATTTATTCAACAAAGCTAATTGAATCAAATGAAACTCAAATGCGTTTAACAAAGCTAATTGAATCAAATGAAAGTCAAATGAAGTCAAACAAAGCTAATTCAATCAAATGAAACTTTAATGCATGCAACAAAGCTAATTGAATCAAATGAAACTCTAATGCATTCAACAAACCTAATTGAATCAAATTAAAGTCAAATGCATTCAACAAAGCTAATTGAATCAAATGAAACTCAAATGCATTCAACAAAGCTAATTGAATCAAATGAAACGCAAATGTATTCAACAAAGCTAATTGAATCAAATGAAAGTCCAATGCATTCAACAAAGCTAATTGAATCAAATGAAACTCAAATGCATTTAACAAAGCTAATTGAATCTAATGAAAGTCAAATGAAGTCAATCATAGCTAAATCAATCAAATGAAAATCAAATGCATTCAAAAAAGCTAATTGAATCAAATGAAACTCAAATGCATTCAACAAAGCTAATTGAATCAAACGAAACTCAAATGCAATCAACAAAGCTAATTGAATCAAATGAAACTCAAAATGCATTCAACAAAGCTAATAGAATCAAATGAAACTCAAATGCATTCAACAAAGCTAATTGAATCAAATTAAAGTCAAATGCATTCAACAAAGCTATTTGAATCAAATGAAACACAAAATGCATTCAACAAAGCTAATAGAATCCAATGAAACTCAAATGCATTCAACAAAACTAATTGAATCAAATGAAGTCAAACAAAGCTAATAGAATCAAATGAAACACAAATGCATTCAACAAAGCTAATTGAATCAAATGAAACTCAAATGAGGTCAATCAAAGCTAATTGATTCAAATGAAACTCAAATGCATTCAACAAAGCTAATTGAATCAAATGAAACACAAATGCATTCAACAAAGCTAATTAAATCTAATGAATCTCAAATGCATTCAACAAAGCTAATTGAATCAAATGAAACTCAAATGCATTCAACAAAGCTAATTGAATCAAGTGAAACTCAAATGCATTCAACAAAGCTAATTGAATCAAATTGAAGTCAAATGAAGTCAAACAAAGCTAATTGAATCAAGTGAAACTCAAATGCATTCAACAAAGCTAATTGAGTCAAATGAAAGTCAAACATGGCTAAATGAATCAAATGAAAATCAAATGCATTCAACAAAGCTAATTAAATCAAATGAAACTCAAATGCATTCAACAAAGCCAATTGAATAGAATAAAACTCAAATGCAATCAACAAAGCTAATTGAATCAAATGAAACTCAAATGCATTCAACAAAGCTAATTGAAACAAATGAAACTCAAAATTTATTCAACAAAGCTAATTGAATAAAATGAAACTCAAATGCATTCAACAAAGCTAATTGAATCAAATGAAACTCTAATGCATTCAACAAACCTAATTGAATCAAATGAAACTCAAAATGCATTCAACAAAGCTAATTGAATCAAATGAAACTCAAATGTATTCAACAAAGCTAATTGAATCAAATGAAAGTCAAATGAAGTCAAACAAAGCTAATTGAATCCAATGAAACTCAAATGCATTCAACAAAGCTAATTGAATCAAATGAATCTCAAATGCATTCAACAAAGCTAATTGAATCAAATTAAAGTCAAATGCATTCAACAAAGCTAATTGAATCAAATGAAACCCTAATGCATTCAACAAAGCTAATTGAATCAAATGAAGTTAAACAATGCTAATTGAATCAAATGGAAGTCAAATGAAGTCAAACAAAGCTAATAGAATCAAATGAAACTCAAATGCATTCAACAAAGCTAATTGAATCAAATAAAAGTCAAATGAAGTCAAACAAAGCTAATTGAATCAAATGAAACTCAAATGCATTCAAAAAAGCTAATTGAATCAAATGAAGTCAAACAAAGCTAATTAAATCAAATGAAACTTTAATGCATTCAACAAAGCTAATTGAATCAAATGAAACTCTAATGCATTCAACAAACCTAATTGAATCAAATGAAATCAAATGCATTCAACAAAGCAAATTGAATCAAATGAAACTCAAAATGCATTCAACAAAGCCAATAGAATCAAATAAAACTCAAATGCATTCAACAAAGCTAATTGAATCAAATTAAAGTCAAATGCATTCAACAAAGCTATTTGAATCAAATAAAACTCAAATGCATTCAACAAAGCTAATTGAATCAAATGAAGTCAAACAAAGCTAATTAAATCAAATGAAAGTAAAATGAAGTCAAACAAAGCTAACAGAATCAAATGAAACACAAATGCATTCAACAAAGCTAATTGAATCAAATGAAAGTCAAATGAGGTCAAACAAAGCTAATTGATTCAAATGAAACTCAAATGCATTCAACAAAGCTAATTGAATCAAATGAAACTCAAATGCATTCAACAAAGCTAATTGAATTAAATGAAAGTCAAATGAAGTCAAACAAAGCTAATTCAATCAAATGAAACTTTAATTCATTCAACAAAGCTAATTGAATCAAATGAAACTCTAATGCATTCAACAAACCTAATTGAATCAAATGAAATCAAATGCATTCAACAAAGCTAATTGAATCAAATGAAACTCAAAATGCATTCAACAAAGCCATTAGAATCAAATAAAACTCAAATGCATTCAACAAAGCTAATTGAATCAAATTAAAGTCAAATGCATTCAACAAAGCTATTTCATTCAAATGAAACTCAATGATATGGATCCAATAAGAAGATTGAAGATAACTAAATTAGTGGATCTTATGAATTATTGGGCTTGGATCATCTTACAATTGAAGGTTGTGAATAGTGCTTTGATGTTAATTTTATTTGTTAATGATCCATATGAGAGATGGTCATTTCCTACAAATCCTAGTTCTGTTAGGATTTGTGTTGTTTTCCTAGTTCTTGTAGGAATAGGACTCTTAATATCCTAATCCTAGTAAGATTAGAACTCCTAGTTTTGTTAGGAGTCTAATAGCTTATAAATTCTAGTTGAGTTCTAGTTCTACAAGAACTCTTCATATCTTTAAATGCTTTGTGTTTGGGTCATATTAGGAGTCTTATGGAGTTTCTTTTCTATCTTTTAGAGTTTCGTTGGTAGTATGACTTAGGGAATTGTCCTAAGCATAATAGGAGTTGGTTTTCTAGTCCTAGTAGGATTAGCTATTTGTAATGCCTATATAAGGCTGGGTTTCGGTCATTATCAATACAGAATAGAGAGTTTATGAAAGTTTATTTCGTGAGTTTAATTACTTACAAACCATTAATTAATATTCAGGAGTGTTTATTAATTAGTGTTAAACAACTTAATTCTAGGAGTGGTTTGAGTGTGTTTAAGAACCATTGAATTCAATTCGTGGAGTGATTTGGATTTAGTGCTTGATTAATTAGGCCAGGAGTGACTTAATTGAATCAAAACTCTATTTGATAGTTCAGGAGTGTTCAATCAAATAGTTCTATCCTTTGTTCGAGTGTGTTCCTTAAAGATTCAACCAAGAACCCATCAAGAACCAATCTTTCTTTCAAGATTCTTGGGAATTTAAAAACTTCACTAAAGTGTGGAATCACATCCACATCGAATTGGTATCAGAGCTGGTCGAAAGAAAGGCGGAGAAAGGTGCTTGATTTCGTTCCAGATTCATCCAGAATTTGGTACGTTTTGTTCTATCTCGTTCTCCTAGTAGGAAACTAATTTTTTGGAGTTTCTTGATTCTAAACTGGTCTATTTCAAGTCTAGTTTACTGTCCTAAAATTTCGTGAAATTTGGAGTTCGTTTGGTAAGGTTTTTAGATAGTTCTTGTGAGTCGTGTTATTTTGGTACGAATCTGGCGCGTCGACTTTGAAAGGATACTACAAGCAGCCTGTTTCGAAATTTTGAATGATTCCAGTTGGAGGTGTCATGTAAGATCCCAAATTTACTTTTGTTAAAATTTGGTAATTTTTTTACATTTGTGAAATCTGCAGTTTATTATTGAAGTTAGGTCCGTTTCGGGATATTCTGGGCAGTTTTTCGATGACTATTTGCAACGAAACCATGGTGGACTGGACTGCCGTTGCTGATACCCTTAGTAAACTCAACCTCACTGATGCTATTACCTTTCTACTAGTTACCCTTGCTGATAATTTTCTCACCAAGATGGACGAGAAGAATTCTTGAAAGGGAATTATCTTATTTACTATATGACAAAAAAATTGAAGATAGAAAGAAAAAAAATTGAAAGGCAGCAATTGGTAAAGGACATAAAGGAACGTCCGGCAAAACTTGAAAAGTCAACTTCGGTTCCGTAAGTACTAGTTGAAGAAGCCAAGATTGAGGTTCTTCCTACTTTTTCCGAGTCTACTCTAGATGTACCTCTAGTTGTTGAAGAAGTTATTGAAGATAAGGTTGCACACGAGAATATAGTTGTGGAACAAATTCTCGAGGGAAAGCAAGAAGAGCAGATTAGAGAAATTTCTAGCAAGTACTTCTCTTGTTGTCAATGTTATTGAAGAGTCGTCCAACAATTCTACTATCCGCAACTTACCAAGTAAGGTTGTCGTGAGAGATATTGATACTTCGTTAGCTCATTCTTATGGGTTCGACAAGGGTAAGGTTGATCATGATGTTCTACGCTTGAGTTCTAGTTCTACAAGAACTCTTCATATCTTTAAATGCTTTGTGTTTGGGTCATATTAGGAGTCTTATGGAGTTTCTTTTCTATCTTTTAGAGTTTCGTTGGTAGTATGACTTAGGGAATTGTCCTAAGCATAATAGGAGTTGGTTTTCTAGTCCTAGTAGGATTAGCTATTTGTAATGCCTATATAAGGGTGGGTTTCGGTCATTATCAATACGAGAATAGAGAGTTTATGAAAGTTTATTTCGTGAGTTTAATTACTTACAAACCATTAATTAATATTCGGGGAGTGTTTATTAATTAGTGTTATACAACTTAATTCCGGGAGTGGTTTGAGTGTGTTTAAGAACCATTGAATTCAATTCAGGAGTGATTTGGATTTAGTGCTTGATTAATTAGGCCAGAGTGACTTAATTGAATCAAAACCCTATTTGATAGTTCGGGAGTGTTCAATCAAATACTTCTATCCTTTGTTCGAGTGTGTTCCTTAAAGATTCAACCAAGAACCCATCAAGAACCAATCTTTCTTTCAAGATTCTTGGGAATTTGAAAACTTCACTAAAGTGTGGAATCACATCCACATCACTCAAATGCATTCAACAAAGCTAATTGAATCAAATGAAGTCAAACAAAGCTAATTAAATCAAATGAAAGTCAAATGAAGTCAAAGAAAGCTAACTGAATCAAATGAAACACAAATGCATTCAACAAAGCTAATTGAATCAAATGAAAGTCAAATGAGGTCAAACAAAGCTAATTGATTCAAATGAAACTCAAATGCATTCAACAAAGCTAATTGAATCAAATGAAACTCAAATGCATTCAACAAAGCTAATTGAATCAAATGAAAGTCAAATGAAGTCAAACAAAGCTAATTCAATCAAATGAAACTTTAATGCATTCAACAAAGCTAATTGAATCAAATGAAACTCTAATGCATTCAACAAACCTAATTGAATCAAATGAAACTCAAATGCATTCAACAAAGCTAATTGAATCAAATTAAAGTCAAATGCATTCAACAAAGCTAATTGAATCAAATGAAACTCAAATGCATTCAACAAAGCTAATTGAATCAAATGAAGTCAAACAAAGCTAATTAAATCAAATGAAAGTCAAATGAAGTCAAACAAAGCTAATAGAATCAAATGAAACACAAATGCATTCAACAAAGCTAATTGAATCAAATGAAAGTCAAATGCATTCAACAAAGCTAATTGAATCAAATGAAACTAAAATGCAATCAACAAAGCTAATTGAATCAAATGAAACTCAAATGCATTCAACAAAGCTAATTGAATCAAATGAAACTCAAATGCATTCAACAAAGCTAATTGAATCAAATTAAAGTCAAATGCATTCAACAAAGCTAATTGAATCAAATGAAACCCTAATGCATTCAACAAAGCTAATTGAATCAAATGAAGTTAAACAAAGCTAATTGAATCAAATGGAAGTCAAATGAAGTCAAACAAAGCTAATAGAATCAAATGAAACTCAAATGCATTCAACAAAGCTAATTGAATCAAATGAAACTCAAATGCATTCGACAAAGCTAATTGAATCAAATGAAACTCAAATGCATTCAACAAAACTAATTGAATCAAATTAAAGTCAAATAAAGTCAAACAAAGCTAATTGAATCAAATGAAGCTCAAATGCATTCAACAAAGCTAATTGAATCAAATGAAAGTCAAATGAGGTCAAACAAAGCTAATTGATTCAAATGAACCTCAAATGCATTCAACAAAGCTAATTGAATCAAATGAAACTCAAATGAAGTCAAACAAAGCTAATTGAATCAAATGAAACTTTAATGCATTCAACAAAGTTAATTGAATCAAATGAAACTCTAATGCATTCAACAAACCTAATTGAATCAAATGAAACTCTAATGCATTCAACAAACCTAAATGAATCAAATGAAACTCAAATGCATTCAACAAAGCTAATTGAATCAAATGAAACTCAAATGCATTCAACAAAGCTAATTGAATCAAATGAAACTCAAATGCCATCAACAAAGCAAATTAAATCAAATGAAATTCAAATGCATTCAACAAAGCTAATTGAATCAAATGAAACTCAAATGCATTCAACAAAGCTAATTGAATCAAATGAAGTCAAACAAAGCTAATTAAATCAAACGAAAGAAAAATGAAGTCAAACAAAGCAAATTGAATCAAATGAAACTCAAATGCATTCAACAAAGCTAATTGAATCAAATGAAACTTAAATGAGGTCAAACAAAGCTAATTGAATCAAATGAAACTCAAATGCATTCAACAAATCTAATTTAATCAAATGAAACTCAAATTCATTCAACCAAGCTAATTGAATCAAATGAAACTCAAATGCATTCAACAAAGCTAATTGAATCAAATTAAAGTCAAATGCATTCAACAAAGCTAATTGAATCAAATGAAACCTCAAATGCATTCAACAAAGCTAATTGAATCAAATGAAGTCAAACAAAGCTAATTGAATCAAATGAAAGTCAAATGAAGTCAAACAAAGCTAATTGAATCAAATGAAACTCAAATGCATTCAACAAAGCTAATTGAATCAAATGAAACTCAAATGCATTCAACAAAGCTAATTGAATCAAATGAAACTCAAATGCATTCAACAAAACTAATTGAATCAAATTAAAGTCAAATGAAGTCAAACAAAGCTAATTGAATCAAATGAAGCTCAAATGCATTCAACAAAGCTAATTGAATCAAATGAAAGTCAAATGAGGTCAAACAAAGCTAATTGAATCAAATGAAACTCAAATGCATTCAACAAAGCTAATTGAATCAAATGAAACTCAAATGAAGTCAAACAAAGCTAATTGAATCAAATGAAACTCAAATGCATTCAACAAAGCTAATTGAATCAAATGAAACTTTAATGCATTCAACAAAGTTAATTGAATCAAATGAAACTCTAATGCATTCAACAAACCTAATTGAATCAAATGAAACTGAAAATTTATTCAACAAAGCTAATTGAATCAAATGAAACTCAAATGCATTCAACAAAGCTAATTGAATCAAATGAAAGTCAAATGAAGTCAAACAAAGCTAATTCAATCAAATGAAACTTTAATGCATTCAACAAAGCTAATTGAATCAAATGAAACTCTAATGCATTCAACAAACCTAATTGAATCAAATTAAAGTCAAATGCATTCAACAAAGCTAATTGAATCAAATGAAACTCAAATGCATTCAACAAAGCTAATTGAATCAAATGAAACTCAAATGCATTCAACAAAACTAATTGAATCAAATTAAAGTCAAATGAAGTCAAACAAAGCTAATTGAATCAAATAAAGCTCAAATGCATTCAACAATGCTAATTGAATCAAATAAAAGTCAAATGAGGTCAAACAAAGCTAATTGAATCAAATGAAACTCAAATGCATTCAACAAAGCTAATTGAATCAAATGAAACTCAAATGAAGTCAAACAAAGCTAATTGAATCAAATGAAACTTTAATGCATTCAACAAAGTTAATTGAATCAAATGAAACTCTAATGCATTCAACAAACCTAATTGAATCAAATGAAACTCAAATGCATTTAACAAAGCTAATTGAATCAAATGAAACGCAAATGCATTCAACAAAGCTAATTGAATCAAATGAAACTCAAATGCATTCAACAAAGCTAATTGAAACAAATGAAACTCAAAATTTATTCAACAAAGCTAATTGAATCAAATGAAACTCAAATGCATTCAACAAAGCTAATTGAATCAAATGAAAGTCAAATGAAGTCAAACAAAGCTAATTCAATCAAATGAAACTTTAATGCATTCAACAAAGCTAATTGAATCAAATGAAACTCTAATGCATTCAACAAATCAAATTGAATCAAATTAAAGTCAAATGCATTCAACAAAGCTAATTGAATCAAATGAAACTCAAATGCATTCGACAAAGCTAATTGAATCAAATGAAACTCAAATGCATTCAACAAAACTAATTGAATCAAATTAAAGTCAAATGAAGTCAAACAAAGCTAATTGAATCAAATGAAGCTCAAATGCATTCAACAAAGCTAATTGAATCAAATGAAAGTCAAATGAGGTCAAACAAAGCTAATTGAATCAAATGAAACTTTAATGCATTCAACAAAGTTAATTGAATCAAATGAAACTCTAATGCATTCAACAAACCTAATTGAATCAAATGAAACTCAAATGCATTTAACAAAGCTAATTGAATCAAATGAAACGCAAATGCATTCAACAAAGCTAATTGAATCAAATGAAACTCAAATGCATTCAACAAAGCTAATTGAATCAAATGAAACTCAAATGCATTCAACAAAGCTAATTGAATCAAATGAAAGTCAAATGAAGTCAAACAAAGCTAATTCAATCAAATGAAACTTTAATGCATTCAACAAAGCTAATTGAATCAAATGAAACTCTAATGCATTCAACAAATCAAATTGAATCAAATTAAAGTCAAATGCATTCAACAAAGCTAATTGAATCAAATGAAACTCAAATGCATTCGACAAAGCTAATTGAATCAAATGAAACTCAAATGCATTCAACAAAACTAATTGAATCAAATTAAAGTCAAATGAAGTCAAACAAAGCTAATTGAATCAAATGAAGCTCAAATGCATTCAACAAAGCTAATTGAATCAAATGAAAGTCAAATGAGGTCAAACAAAGCTAATTGATTCAAATGAAACTCAAATTCATTCAACAAAGCTAATTGAATCAAATGAAACTCAAATGCATTCAACAAATCTAATTGAATCAAATGAAACTCAAATGCATTCAACAAAGCTAATTGAATCAAATGAAACTCAAATGCATTCAACAAAGCTAATTGAATCAAATGAAACTCAAATGCATTTAACAAAGCTAATTGAATCAAATGAAAGTCAAATGAAGTCAAACATAGCTAAATCAATCAAATGAAACTCAAATACATTCAACAAAGCTAATTGAATCAAATGAAACTCAAATGCATTCAACAAATCTAATTGAATCAAATGAAACTCAAATGCATTCAACAAAGCTAATTGAATCAAATGAAACTCAAATGCATTCAACAAAGCTAATTGAATCAAATGAAACTCAAATGCATTCAACAAAGCTAATTGAATCAAATTAAAGTCAAATGCATTCAACAAAGCTAATTGAATCAAATGAAACTCAAATGCATTCAACAAAGCTAATTGAATCAAATGAAGTCAAACAAAGCTAATTAAATCAAATGAAAGTCAAATGAAGTCAAACAAAGCTAATTGAATCAAATGAAACTCAAATGCATTCAACAAAGCTAATTGAATCAAATGAAAGTCAAATGCAATCAAACAAAGCTAATTGAATCAAATGAAACTCAAATGCATTCAACAAAGCTAATTGAATCAAATGAAACTCAAATGCATTCAACAAAGCTAATTGAATCAAATGAAACTCAAATGCATTCAACAAAGCTAATTGAATCAAATTAAAGTCAAATGCATTCAACAAAGCTAATTGAATCAAATGAAACTCAAATGCATTCAACAAAGCTAATTGAATCAAATGAAACTCAAATGCATTCAACAAAGCTAATTGAATCAAATGAAAGTCAAATGAAGTCAAACAAAGCTAATTGAATCAAATGAAACTCAAATGCATTCAACAAAGCTAATTGAATCAAATGAAAGTCAAATGCATTCAACAAAGCTAATTGAATCAAATGAAACTCAAATGCATTCAACAAAACTAATTGAATCAAATGAAAGTCAAATGAAGTCAAACAAAGCTAATTGAATCAAATGAAACTCAAATGCATTCAACAAAGCTAATTGAATCAAATGAAAGTCAAATGAAGTCAAACAAAGCTAATTGAATCAAATGAAACTTTTGACTCAAATGCATTCAACAAAGCTAATTGAATCAAATGAAACTCAAATGCATTCAACAAACCTAATTGAATCAAATGAAACTCAAATGCATTCAACAAAGCTAATTGAATCAAATGAAACTCAAATGCATTCAACAAAGCTAATTGAATCAAATGAAACTCAAATGCATTCAACAAAGCTAATTGAATCAAATGAAACTCAAATGCATTCAACAAAGCTAATTGAATCAAATGAAACTCAAATGCATTCAACAAAGCTAATTGAATCAAATGAAACTCAAATGCATTCAACAAAGCTAATTGAATCAAATGAAAACGCTCATAACAAAGCTAATTGAATCAAATGAAAGTCAAATGAAGTCAAACAAAGCTAATTGAATCAAATGAAACTCAAATGCATTCAACAAAGCTAATTGAATCAAATGAAACTCAAATGAAATCAAACAAAGCTAATTGAATCAAATGAAACTCAAATGCATTCAACAAATCTAATTGAATCAAATGAAACTCAAATTCATTCAACAAAGCTAATTGAATCAAATGAAACTCAAATGCATTCAACAAAGCTAATTGAATCAAATGAAACTCAAATGCATTCAACAAAGCTAATTGAATCAAATGAAACTCTAAATGCATTCAACAAAGCTAATTGAATCAAATGAAACTTCAAATGCATTCAACAAAGCTAATTGAATCAAATGAAACTCAAATGCATTCAACAAAGCTAATTGAATCAAATGAAACTCAAATGCATTCAACAAAGCTAATTGAATCAAATGAAACTCAAATGCATTCAACAAAGCTAATTGAATCAAATGAAACTCAAATGCATTCAACAAAACTAATTGAATCAAATTAAAGTCAAATGAAGTCAAACAAAGCTAATTGAATCAAATGAAGCTCAAATGCATTCAACAAAGCTAATTGAATCAAATGAAAGTCAAATGAAGTCAAACAAAGCTAATTGAATCAAATGAAACTCAAATGCATTCAACAAAGCTAATTGAATCAAATGAAACTCAAATGAATTCAAACAAAGCTAATTGAATCAAATGAAACTTTAATGCATTCAACAAAGCTAATTGAATCAAATGAAACTCTAATGCATTCAACAAAGCTTAATTGAATCAAATGAAACTCAAATGCATTCAACAAAGCTAATTGAAACAAATGAAACTCAAAATTTATTCAACAAAGCTAATTGAATCAAATGAAACTCAAATGCATTCAACAAAGCTAATTGAATCAAATGAAAGTCAAATGAAGTCAAACAAAGCTAATTCAATCAAATGAAACTTTAATGCATTCAACAAAGCTAATTGAATCAAATGAAACTCTAATGCATTCAACAAACCTAATTGAATCAAATTAAAGTCAAATGCATTCAACAAAGCTAATTGAATCAAATGAAACTCAAATGCATTCAACAAAGCTAATTGAATCAAATGAAACTCAAATGCATTCAACAAAACTAATTGAATCAAATTAAAGTCAAATGAAGTCAAACAAAGCTAATTGAATCAAATGAAGCTCAAATGCATTCAACAAAGCTAATTGAATCAAATGAAAGTCAAATGAGGTCAAACAAAGCTAATTGATTCAAATGAAACTCAAATTCATTCAACAAAGCTAATTGAATCAAATGAAACTCAAATGAAGTCAAACAAAGCTAATTGAATCAAATGAAACTTTAATGCATTCAACAAAGTTAATTGAATCAAATGAAACTCTAATGCATTCAACAAACCTAATTGAATCAAATGAAACTCAAATGCATTTAACAAAGCTAATTGAATCAAATGAAACGCAAATGCATTCAACAAAGCTAATTGAATCAAATGAAACTCAAATGCATTCAACAAAGCTAATTGAATCAAATGAAACTCAAAATTTATTCAACAAAGCTAATTGAATCAAATGAAACTCAAATGCATTCAACAAAGCTAATTGA
This sequence comes from Beta corolliflora, assembly GCA_947648045.1. Taxonomy (NCBI): domain Eukaryota; kingdom Viridiplantae; phylum Streptophyta; class Magnoliopsida; order Caryophyllales; family Amaranthaceae; genus Beta; species Beta corolliflora. The sequence goes on from CANSZD010003297.1 coordinate 143,609, forward strand.
ATCAAATGAAAGTCAAATGAAGTCAAACAAAGCTAATTGAATCAAATGAAACTCAAATGCATTCAACAAAGCTAATTGAATCAAATGAAACTCTAATGCATTCAACAAAGCTAATTGAATCAAATGAAACTCAAATGCATTCAACAAAGCTAATTGAATCAAATGAAACTCAAATGCATTCAACAAAGCTAATTGAATCAAATGAAACTCAAATGCATTCAACAAAGCTAATTGAATCAAATGAAAGTCAAATGAAGTCAAACAAAGCTAATTGAATCAAATGAAACTCAAATGCATTCAACAAAGCTAATTGAATCAAATGAAACTCAAATGCATTCAACAAAGCTAATTGAATCAAATGAAACTCAAATGCATTCAACAAAGCTAATTGAATCAAATGAAACTCAAATGCATTCAACAAAGCTAATTGAATCAAATGAAACTCAAATGCATTCAACAAAGCTAATTGAATCAAATGAAACTCAAATGCATTCAACAAAGCTAATTGAATCAAATGAAACTCAAATGCATTCAACAAAGCTAATTGAATCAAATGAAACTCAAATGCATTCAACAAAGCTAATTGAATCAAATGAAACTCAAATGCATTCAACAAAGCTAATTGAATCAAATGAAACTCAAATGCATTCAACAAAGCTAATTGAATCAAATGAAACTCAAATGCATTCAACAAAGCTAATTGAATCAAATGAAACTCAAATGCATTCAACAAAGCTAATTGAATCAAATGAAACTCAAATGCATTCAACAAAGCTAATTGAATCAAATGAAACTCAAATGCATTCAACAAAGCTAATTGAATCAAATGAAAGTCAAATGCATTCAAACAAAGCTAATTGAATCAAATGAAACTCAAATGCATTCAACAAAGCTAATTGAATCAAATGAAACTCAAATGCATTCAAACAAAGCTAATTGAATCAAATGAAACTCAAATGCATTCAACAAAGCTAATTGAATCAAATGAAACTCAAATGCATTCAACAAAGCTAATTGAATCAAATGAAACTCAAATGCATTCAACAAAGCTAATTGAATCAAATGAAACTCAAATGCATTCAACAAAGCTAATTGAATCAAATGAAACTCAAATGCATTCAACAAAGCTAATTGAATCAAATGAAACTCAAATGCATTCAACAAAGCTAATTGAATCAAATGAAACTCAAATGCATTCAACAAAGCTAATTGAATCAAATGAAACTCAAATGCATTCAACAAAGCTAATTGAATCAAATGAAACTCAAATGCATTCAACAAAGCTAATTGAATCAAATGAAACTCAAATGCATTCAACAAAGCTAATTGAATCAAATGAAACTCAAATGCATTCAACAAAGCTAATTGAATCAAATGAAACTCAAATGCAATCAACAAAGCTAATTGAATCAAATGAAACTCAAATGCATTCAACAAAGCTAATTGAATCAAATGAAAGTCAAACAAAGCTAATTGAATCAAATGAAACGCAAATGCATTCAACAAAGCTAATTGAATCAAATGAAACTCAAATGCATTCAACAAAGCTAATTGAATCAAATGAAACTCAAATGCATTCAACAAAGCTAATTGAATCAAATGAAACTCAAATGCATTCAACAAAGCTAATTGAATCAAATGAAACTCAAATGCATTCAACAAAGCTAATTGAATCAAATGAAACTCAAATGCATTCAACAAAGCTAATTGAATCAAATGAAACTCAAATGCATTCAACAAAGCTAATTGAATCAAATGAAACTCAAATGCATTCAACAAAGCTAATTGAATCAAATGAAACTCAAATGCATTCAACAAAGCTAATTGAATCAAATGAAACTCAAATGCATTCAAACAAAGCTAATTGAATCAAATGAAACTCAAATGCATTCAACAAAGCTAATTGAATCAAATGAAACTCAAATGCATTCAACAAAGCTAATTGAATCAAATGAAACTCAAATGCATTCAACAAAGCTAATTGAATCAAATGAAACTCAAATGCATTCAACAAAGCTAATTGAATCAAATGAAACTCAAATGCATTCAACAAAGCTAATTGAATCAAATGAAACTCAAATGCATTCAACAAAGCTAATTGAATCAAATGAAACTCAAATGCATTCAACAAAGCTAATTGAATCAAATGAAACTCAAATGCATTCAACAAAGCTAATTGAATCAAATGAAACTCAAATGCATTCAACAAAGCTAATTGAATCAAATGAAACTCAAATGCATTCAACAAAGCTAATTGAATCAAATGAAACTCAAATGCATTCAACAAAGCTAATTGAATCAAATGAAACTCAAATGCATTCAACAAAGCTAATTGAATCAAATGAAACTCAAATGCATTCAACAAAGCTATTTGAATCAAATGAAACTCAAATGCATTCAACAAAGCTAATTGAATCAAATGAAACTCAAAATGCATTCAACAAAGCTAATTGAATCAAATGAAACTCAAATGCATTCAACAAAGCTAATTGAATCAAATGAAAGTCAAACAAAGCTAATTAAATCAAATGAAACGTCAAATGAAGTCAAACAAAGCTAATTGAATCAAATGAAACACAAATGCATTCAACAAAGCTAATTGAATCAAATGAAAGTCAAATGAGGTCAAACAAAGCTAATTGAATCAAATGAAACTCAAATGCATTCAACAAAGCTAATTGAATCAAATGAAACTCAAATGCATTCAACAAAGCTAATTGAATCAAATGAAACTCAAATGCATTCAACAAAGCTAATTGAATCAAATGAAACTCAAATGCATTCAACAAAGCTAATTGAATCAAATGAAACTCAAATGCATTCAACAAAGCTAATTGAATCAAATGAAGTTAAACAAAGCTAATTGAATCAAATGAAAGTCAAATGAAGTCAAACAAAGCTAATTGAATCAAATGAAACTCAAATGCATTCAACAAAGCTAATTGAATCAAATGAAACTCAAATGCATTCAACAAAGCTAATTGAATCAAATGAAACTCAAATGCATTCAACAAAACTAATTGAATCAAATTAAAGTCAAATGAAGTCAAACAAAGCTAATTGAATCAAATGAAACTCAAATGCATTCAACAAAGCTAATTGAATCAAATGAAAGTCAAATGAAGTCAAACAAAGCTAATTGAATCAAATGAAACTCAAATGCATTCAACAAAGCTAATTGAATCAAATGAAACTCAAATGAATTCAAACAAAGCTAATTGAATCAAATGAAACTCAAATGCATTCAAACAAAGCTAATTGAATCAAATGAAACTTTAATGCATTCAACAAAGCTAATTGAATCAAATGAAACTCAAATGCATTCAACAAACCTAATTGAATCAAATGAAACCGAAAATTCATTCAACAAAGCTAATTGAATCAAATGAAACTCAAATGCATTCAACAAAGCTAATTGAATCAAATGAAAGTCAAATGAAGTCAAACAAAGCTAATTCAATCAAATGAAACTTTAATGCATTCAACAAAGCTAATTGAATCAAATGAAACTCTAATGCATTCAACAAACCTAATTGAATCAAATTAAAGTCAAATGCATTCAACAAAGCTAATTGAATCAAATGAAACTCAAATGCATTCAACAAAGCTAATTGAATCAAATGAAACTCAAATGCATTCAACAAAACTAATTGAATCAAATTAAAGTCAAATGAAGTCAAACAAAGCTAATTGAATCAAATAGAAGCTCAAATGCATTCAACAAAGCTAATTGAATCAAATAAAAGTCAAATGAGGTCAAACAAAGCTAATTGAATCAAATGAAACTCAAATGCATTCAACAAAGCTAATTGAATCAAATGAAACTCAAATGAAGTCAAACAAAGCTAATTGAATCAAATGAAACTTTAATGCATTCAACAAAGTTAATTGAATCAAATGAAACTCTAATGCATTCAACAAACCTAATTGAATCAAATGAAACTCAAATGCATTTAACAAAGCTAATTGAATCAAATGAAACGCAAATGCATTCAACAAAGCTAATTGAATCAAATGAAACTCAAATGCATTCAACAAAGCTAATTGAAACAAATGAAACTCAAAATTTATTCAACAAAGCTAATTGAATCAAATGAAACTCAAATGCATTCAACAAAGCTAATTGAATCAAATGAAAGTCAAATGAAGTCAAACAAAGCTAATTCAATCAAATGAAACTTTAATGCATTCAACAAAGCTAATTGAATCAAATGAAACTCTAATGCATTCAACAAATCAAATTGAATCAAATTAAAGTCAAATGCATTCAACAAAGCTAATTGAATCAAATGAAACTCAAATGCATTCGACAAAGCTAATTGAATCAAATGAAACTCAAATGCATTCAACAAAACTAATTGAATCAAATTAAAGTCAAATGAAGTCAAACAAAGCTAATTGAATCAAATGAAGCTCAAATGCATTCAACAAAGCTAATTGAATCAAATGAAAGTCAAATGAGGTCAAACAAAGCTAATTGAATCAAATGAAACTTTAATGCATTCAACAAAGTTAATTGAATCAAATGAAACTCTAATGCATTCAACAAACCTAATTGAATCAAATGAAACTCAAATGCATTTAACAAAGCTAATTGAATCAAATGAAACGCAAATGCATTCAACAAAGCTAATTGAATCAAATGAAACTCAAATGCATTCAACAAAGCTAATTGAATCAAATGAAACTCAAATGCATTCAACAAAGCTAATTGAATCAAATGAAAGTCAAATGAAGTCAAACAAAGCTAATTCAATCAAATGAAACTTTAATGCATTCAACAAAGCTAATTGAATCAAATGAAACTCTAATGCATTCAACAAATCAAATTGAATCAAATTAAAGTCAAATGCATTCAACAAAGCTAATTGAATCAAATGAAACTCAAATGCATTCGACAAAGCTAATTGAATCAAATGAAACTCAAATGCATTCAACAAAACTAATTGAATCAAATTAAAGTCAAATGAAGTCAAACAAAGCTAATTGAATCAAATGAAGCTCAAATGCATTCAACAAAGCTAATTGAATCAAATGAAAGTCAAATGAGGTCAAACAAAGCTAATTGATTCAAATGAAACTCAAATTCATTCAACAAAGCTAATTGAATCAAATGAAACTCAAATGCATTCAACAAATCTAATTGAATCAAATGAAACTCAAATGCATTCAACAAAGCTAATTGAATCAAATGAAACTCAAATGCATTCAACAAAGCTAATTGAATCAAATGAAACTCAAATGCATTTAACAAAGCTAATTGAATCAAATGAAAGTCAAATGAAGTCAAACATAGCTAAATCAATCAAATGAAAATCAAATGCATTCAACAAAGCTAATTGAATCAAATGAAACTCAAATGCATTCAACAAATCTAATTGAATCAAATGAAACACAAACGCAATCAACAAAGCTAATTGAATCAAATGAAACTCAAATGCATTCAACAAAGCTAATTGAATCAAATGAAACTCAAATGCATTCAACAAAGCTAATTGAATCAAATTAAAGTCAAATGCATTCAACAAAGCTATTTGAATCAAATGAAACTCAAATGCATTCAACAAAGCTAATTGAATCAAATGAAGTCAAACAAAGCTAATTAAATCAAATGAAAGTCAAATGAAGTCAAACAAATCTAATTGAATCAAATGAAACACAAATGCATTCAACAAAGCTAATTGAATCAAATGAAAGTCAAATGAGGTCAAACAAAGCTAATTGAATCAAATGAAACTCAAATGCATTCAACAAAGCTAATTGAATCAAATGAAACTCAAATGCATTTAACAAAGCTAATTGAATCAAATGAAACTCAAATGCAATCAACAAAGCTAATTGAATCAAATGAAACTCAAATGCATTCAACAAAGCTAATTGAATCAAATTAAAGTCAAATGCATTCAAACATAGCTAATTGAATCAATTGAAACTCAAATGCATTCAACAAAGCTAATTGAATCAAATGAAACTCAAATGCATTCAACAAATCTAATTGAATCAAATGAAACTCGAAATTCATTCAACAAAGCTAATTGAATCAAATGAAACTCAAATGCATTCAACAAAACTAATTGAATCAAATTAAAGTCAAATGCATTCAACAAAGCTAATTGAATCAAATGAAACTCAAATGCATTCAACAAAGCTAATTGAATCAAATGAAACTTAAATGCATTCAACAAAACTAATTGAATCAAATTAAAGTCAAAGCAAAGCTAATTGAATCAAATGAAGCTCAAATGCATTCAACAAAGCTAATTGAATCAAATGAAAGTCAAATGAGGTCAAACAAAGCTAATTGATTCAAATGAAACTCAAATTCATTCAACAAAGCTAATTGAATCAAATGAAACTCAAATGCATTCAACAAAGCTAATTGAATCAAATGAAACTCTAATGCATTCAACAAACCTAATTGAATCAAATGAAACTCAAATGCATTTAACAAAGCTAATTGAATCAAATGAAATGCAAATGCATTCAACAAAGCTAATTGAATCAAATGAAACTCAAATGCATTCAACAAAGCTAATTGAATCAAATGAAAGTCAAATGAAGTCAAACAAAGCTAATTCAATCAAATGAAACTTTAATGCATTCAACAAAGCTAATTGAATCAAATGAAACTCTAAATGCATTCAACAAATCTAAATTGAATCAAATTAAAGTCAAATGCATTCAACAAAGCTAATTGAATCAAATGAAACTCAAATGCATTCGACAAAGCTAATTGAATCAAATGAAACTCAAATGCATTCAACAAAACTAATTGAATCAAATTAAAGTCAAATGAAGTCAAACAAAGCTAATTGAATCAAATGAAGCTCAAATGCATTCAACAAAGCTAATTGAATCAAATGAAAGTCAAATGAGGTCAAACAAAGCTAATTGATTCAAATGAAACTCAAATTCATTCAACAAAGCTAATTGAATCAAATGAAACTCAAATGCATTCAACAAATCTAATTGAATCAAATGAAACTCAAATGCATTCAACAAAGCTAATTGAATCAAATGAAGTCAAACAAAGCTAATTAAATCAAATGAAACTTTAATGCATTCAACAAAGCTAATTGAATCAAATGAAACTCTAATGCATTCAACAAACCTAATTGAATCAAATGAAACTCAAATGCATTCAACAAAGCTAATTGAATCAAATGAAACTCAAAATGCATTCAACAAAGCAAATTGAATCAAATGAAACTCAAATGCATTCAACAAAGCTAATTGAATCAAATTAAAGTCAAATGCATTCAACAAAGCTATTTGAATCAAATGAAACTCAAATGCATTCAACAAAGCTAATTGAATCAAATGAGGTCAAACAAAGCTAATTGATTCAAATGAAACTCAAATGCATTCAACAAAGCTAATTGAATCAAATGAAACTCAAATGCATTCAACAAAGCTAATTGAATCAAATGAAAGTCAAATGAAGTCAAACAAAGCTAATTCAATCAAATGAAACTTTAATGCATTCAACAAAGCTAATTGAATCAAATGAAAGTCAAATGAAGTCAAACAAAGCTAATTGAATCCAATGAAACTCAAATGCATTCAACAAAGCTAATTGAATCAAATGAAACTCAAATGCATTCAACAAAGCTAATTGAATCAAATGAAAGTCAAATGCATTCAACAAAGCTAATTGAATCAAATGAAACCCTAATGCATTCAACAAAGCTAATTGAATCAAATGAAGTTAAACAATGCTAATTGAATCAAATGGAAGTCAAATGAAGTCAAACAAAGCTAATAGAATCAAATGAAACTCAAATGCATTCAACAAAGCTAATTGAATCAAATAAAAGTCAAATGAAGTCAAACAAAGCTAATTGAATCAAATGAAACTCAAATGCATTCAAAAAAGCTAATTGAATCAAATGAAGTCAAACAAAGCTAATTAAATCAAATGAAACTTTAATGCATTCAACAAAGCTAATTGAATCAAATGAAACTCTAATGCATTCAACAAACCTAATTGAATCAAATGAAACTCAAATGCATTCAACAAAGCAAATTGAATCAAATGAAACTCAAAATGCATTCAACAAAGCCAATAGAATCAAATAAAACTCAAATGCATTCAACAAAGCTAATTGAATCAAATTAAATTCAAATGCATTCAACAAAGCTAATTGAATCAAATGAAACTCAAATGCATTCAACAAAGCTAATTGAATCAAATGAAGTCAAACAAAGCTAATTGAATCAAATGAAAGTCAAATAAAGTGAAACAAAGCTAATGGAATCAAATGAAACACAAATGCATTCAACAAAGCTAATTGAATCAAATGAAAGTCAAATGAGGTCAAACAAAGCTAATTGATTCAAATGAAACTCAAATGCATTCAACAAAGCTAATTGAATCAAATGAAACTCAAATGCATTCAACAAAGCTAATTGAATTAAATGAAAGTCAAATGAAGTCAAACAAAGCTAATTCAATCAAATGAAACTTTAATGCATTCAACAAAGCTAATTGAATCAAATGAAACTCTAATGCATTCAACAAACCTAATTGAATCAAATGAAACTCAAATGCATTCAACAAAGCTAATTGAATCAAATGAAACTCAAAATGCATTCAACAAAGCCATTTGAATCAAATAAAACTCAAATGCATTCAACAAAGCTAATTGAATCAAATTAAATTCAAATGCATTCAACAAAGCTATTTCAATCAAATGAAACTCAATGATATGGATCCAATAAGAAGATTGAAGATAACTAAATTAGTGGATCTTATGAATTATTGGGCTTGGATCATCTTACAATTGAAGGTTGTGAATAGTGCTTTGATGTTAATTTTATTTGTTAATGATCCATATGAGAGATGGTCATTTCCTACAAATCCTAGTTCTCGTTAGGATTTGTGTTGTTTTCCTAGTTCTTGTAGGAATAGGACTCTTAATATCCTAATCCTAGTAGGATTAGAACTCCTAGTTTTGTTAGGAGTCTAATAGCTTATAAATTCTAGTTGAGTTCTAGTTCTACAAGAACTCTTCATATCTTTAAATGCTTTGTGTTTGGGTCATATTAGGAGTCTTATGGAGTTTCTTTTCTATCTTTTAGAGTTTCGTTGGTAGTATGACTTAGGGAATTGTCCTAAGCATAATAGGAGTTGGTTTTCTAGTCCTAGTAGGATTAGCTATTTGTAATGCCAATATAAGGCTGGGTTTCGGTCATTATCAATACGGAATAGAGAGTTTATGAAAGTTTATTTCGTGAGTTTAATTACTTACAAACCATTAATTAATATTCAGGAGTGTTTATTAATTAGTGTTAAACAACTTAATTCCGGGAGTGGTTTGAGTGTGTTTAAGAACCATTGAATTCAATTCGGGAGTGATTTGGATTTAGTGCTTGATTAATTAGGCCAGAGTGACTTAATTGAATCAAAACTCTATTTGATAGTTCAGGAGTGTTCAATCAAATAGTTCTATCCTTTGTTCGAGTGTGTTCCTTAAAGATTCAACCAAGAACCCATCAAGAACCAATCTTTCTTTCAAGATTCTTGGGAATTTGAAAACTTCACTAAAGTGTGGAATCACATCCACATCGAATTGGTATCAGAGCTGGTCGAAAGAAAGGCGGAGAAAGGTGCTTGATTTCGTTCCAGATTCATCCAGAATTTGGTACGTTTTGTTCTATCTCGTTCTCCTAGTAGGAAACGAATTTTTCGGAGTTTCTTGATTCTAAACTGGTCTATTTCAAGTCTAGTTTACTGTCCTAAAATGTCGTGAAATTTGGAGTTCGTTTGGTATGGGTTTTAGGTAGTTCTTGTGAGTCGTGTTATTTTTGGTACGAATCTGGCGCGTCTGACTTTGAAAGGATACTACAAGCAGCCTGTTTCGAAATTTTGAATGATTCCAGTTGGAGGTGTCATCTAAGATCCCAAATTTACTTTTGTTAATATTTGGCAATTTTTTTTACATTTGTGAAATCTGCAGTTTATTATTGAAGTTAGGTCCATTTCAGGATATTCCGGGCAGTTTTTCGATGACTATTTGCAACGAAACCATGGTGGACTGGACTGCCGTTGCTGATACCCTTAGTAAACTCAACCTCACTGATGCTATTACCTTTCTACTAGTTACCCTTGCCGATAATTTTCTCACCAAGATGGACGGAAGAATTCTTGAAAGGGAATTATCTTATTTACTATATGACAAAAAAATTGAAGATAGAAAGAAAAAAATTGAAAGGCAGCAATTGGTAAAGGACATAAAGGAACGTCCGGCAAAACTTGAAAAGTCAACTTCGGTTCCGTAGTACTAGTTGAAGAAGCCAAGATTGAGGTTCTTCCTACTTTTTCCGAGTCTACTCTAGATGTACCTCTAGTTGTTGAAGAAGTTATTGAAGATAATGTTGCACACGAGAATATAGTTGTGGAACAAATTCTCGAGGAAAAGCAAGAAGAGCAGATTAGAGAAATTTCTAGCAGCACTTCTCTTGTTGTCAATGTTATCAAGAGTCGTCCAACAATTCTACTATCTCGCAACTTGCCAAGTAAGGTTGTCGTGAGAGATATTGATACTTCGTTAGCTCATTCTTATGGGTTCGACAAGGGTAAGGTTGATCATGATGTTCTGCGTTCAGGATTGACAAAAATTCGAGGTCGAATTTTTTTCAAGAAGGGGAGAATGATATGGATCCAATAAGAAGATTGAAGATAACTAAATTAGTGGATCTTATGAATTATTGGGCTTGGATCATCTTACAATTGAAGGTTGTGAATAGTGCTTTGATGTTAATTTTATTTGTTAATGATCCATATGAGAGATGGTCATTTCCTACAAATCCTAGTCTCCGTTAGGATTTGTGTTGTTTTCGTAGTTCTTGTAGGAATAGGACTCTTAATATCCTAATCCTAGTAGGATTAGAACTCCTAGTTTTGTTAGGAGTCTAATAGCTTATAAATTCTAGTTGAGTTCTAGTTCTACAAGAACTCTTCATATCTTTAAATGCTTTGTGTTTGGGTCATATTAGGAGTCTTATGGAGTTTCTTTTCTATCTTTTAGAGTTTCGTTGGTAGTATGACTTAGGGAATTGTCCTAAGCATAAAAGGAGTTGGTTTTCTAGTCCTAGTAGGATTAGCTATTTGTAATGCCTATATAAGGCTGGGTTTCTGGTCATTATCAATACAGAATAGAGAGTTTATGAAAGTTTATTTCGTGAGTTTAATTACTTACAAACCATTAATTAATATTCAGGAGTGTTTATTAATTAGTGTTATACAACTTAATTCCGGGAGTGGTTTGAGTGTGTTTAAGAACCATTGAATTCAATTCGGGAGTGATTTGGATTTAGTGCTTGAATAATTAGGCCAGGAGTGACTTAATTGAATCAAAACCCTATTTGATAGTTCAGAGTGTTCAATCAAATACTTCTATCCTTTGTTCGAGTGTATTCCTTAAAGATTCAACCAAGAACCCATCAAGAACCAATCTTTCTTTCAAGATTCTTGGGAATTTGAAAACTTCACTAAAGTGTGGAATCACATCCACATCACTCAAATGCATTCAACAAAGCTAATTGAATCAAATGAAGTCAAACAAAGCTAATTAAATCAAATGAAAGTCAAATGAAGTCAAACAAAGCTAACGGAATCAAATGAAACACAAATGCATTCAACAAAGCTAATTGAATCAAATGAAAGTCAAATGAGGTCAAACAAAGCTAATTGATTCAAATGAAACTCAAATGCATTCAACAAAGCTAATTGAATCAAATGAAACTCAAATGCATTCAACAAAGCTAATTGAATCAAATGAAAGTCAAATGAAGTCAAACAAAGCTAATTCAATCAAATGAAACTTTAATGCATTCAACAAAGCTAATTGAATCAAATGAAACTCTAATGCATTCAACAAACCTAATTGAATCAAATGAAACTCAAATGCATTCAACAAAGCTAATTGAATCAAATTAAAGTCAAATGCATTCAACAAAGCTATTTGAATCAAATGAAACTCAAATGCATTCAACAAAGCTAATTGAATCAAATGAAGTCAAACAATGCTAATTAAATCAAATGAAAGTCAAATGAAGTCAAACAAAGCTAACAGAATCAAATGAAACACAAATGCATTCAACAAAGCTAATTGAATCAAATGAAAGTCAAATGCAATCAACAAAGCTAATTGAATCAAATGAAACTAAAATGCAATCAACAAAGCTAATTGAATCAAATGAAACTCAAATGCATTCAACAAAGCTAATTGAATCAAATGAAACTCAAATGCATTCAACAAAGCTAATTGAATCAAATTAAAGTCAAATGCATTCAACAAAGCTAATTGAATCAAATGAAACCCTAATGCATTCAACAAAGCTAATTGAATCAATGAAGTTAAACAAAGCTAATTGAATCAAATGGAAGTCAAATGAAGTCAAACAAAGCTAATAGAATCAAATGAAACTCAAATGCATTCAACAAAGCTAATTGAATCAAATGAAAGTCAAATGCATTCGACAAAGCTAATTGAATCAAATGCAACTCAAATGCATTCAACAGAACTAATTGAATTAAATTAAAGTCAAATAAAGTCAAACAAAGCTAATTGAATCAAATGAAGCTCAAATGCATTCAACAAAGCTAATTGAATCAAATGAAAGTCAAATGAGGTCAAACAAAGCTAATTGATTCAAATGAACCTCAAATGCATTCAACAAAGCTAATTGAATCAAATGAAACTCAAATGAAGTCAAACAAAGCTAATTGAATCAAATGAAACTTTAATGCATTCAACAAAGCTAATTGAATCAAATGAAACTCTAATGCATTCAACAAACCTAATTGAATCAAATGAAACTCTAATGCATTCAACAAACCTAAATGAATCAAATGAAACTCAAATGCATTCAACAAAGCTAATTGAATCAAATGAAACTCAAATGCATTCAGCAAAGCTAATTGAATCAAATGAAACTCAAATGCCATCAACAAAGCAAATTGAATCAAATAAAACTCAAAATGCATTCAGCAAAGCTAATAGAATCAAATGAAACTCAAATGCATTCAACAAAGCTAATTGAATCAAATGAAGTCAAACAAAGCTAATTAAATCAAACGAAAGAAAAATGATGTCAAACAAAGCAAATAGAATCAATTGAAACACAAATGCATTCAACAAAGCTAATTGAATCAAATGAAAGTTAAATGAGGTCAAACAAAGCTAATTGATTCAAATGAAACTCAAATGCATTCAACAAATCTAATTTAATCAAATGAAACTCAAATTCATTCAACCAAGCTAATTGAATCAAATGAAACTCAAATGCATTCAACAAAGCTAATTGAATCAAATTAAAGTCAAATGCATTCAACAAAGCTAATTGAATCAAATGAAACCCTAATGCATTCAACAAAGCTAATTGAATCAAATGAAGTTAAACAAAGCTAATTGAATCAAATGGAAGTCAAATGAAGTCAAACAAAGCTAATAGAATCAAATGAAACTCAAATGCATTCAACAAAGCTAATTGAATCAAATGAAAGTCAAATTCATTCGACAAAGCTAATTGAATCAAATGAAACTCAAATGCATTCAACAAAACTAATTGAATTAAATTAAAGTCAAATAAAGTCAAACAAAGCTAATTGAATCAAATGAAGCTCAAATGCATTCAACAAAGCTAATTGAATCAAATGAAAGTCAAATGAGGTCAAACAAAGCTAATTGAGTCAAATGAACCTCAAATGCATTCAACAAAGCTAATTGAATCAAATGAAACTCAAATGAAGTCAAACAAAGCTAATTGATTCAAATGAAACTCAAATTCATTCAACAAAGCTAATTGAATCAAATGAAACTCAAATGCATTCAACAAATCTAATTGAATGAAATGAAACTCAAATGCATTCAACAAAGCTAATTGAATCAAATGAAAGTCAAATGCATTCAACAAAGCTAATTGAATCAAATGAAACTCAAATGCATTTAACAAAGCTAATTGAATCAAATGAAAGTCAAATGAAGTCAAACATTGCTAAATCAATCAAATGAAAATCAAATGCATTCAAAAAAGCTAATTGAATCAAATGAAACTCAAATGCATTCAACAAATCTAATTGAATCAAATGAAACACAAACGCAATCAACAAAGCTAATTGAATCAAATGAAACTCAAACGCAATCAACAAAGCTAATAGAATCAATTGAAACTCAAATGCATTCAACAAAGCTAATTGAATCAAATTAAAGTCAAATGCATTCAACAAAGCTATTTGAATCAAATGAAACTCAAATGCATTCAACAAAGCTAATTGAATCAAATGAAGTCAAACAAAGCTAATTAAATCAAATGAAAGTCAAATGAAGTCAAACAAATCTAACAGAATCAAATGAAACACAAATGCATTCAACAAAGCTAATTGAATCAAATGAAAGTCAAATGAGGTCAAACAAAGCTAATTGATTCAAATGAAACTCAAATTCATTCAACAAAGCTAATTAAATCAAATGAAACTCTAATGCATTTAACAAAGCTAATTGAATCAAATGAAACTCAAATGCAATCAACAAAGCTAATTGAATCAAATGAAACTCAAATGCATTCAACAAAGCTAATTGAATCAAATTAAAGTCAAATGCATTCAACAAAGCTAATTGAATCAAATGAAACTCAAATGCATTCAACAAAGCTAATTGAATCAAATGAATCTCAAATGCATTCTACAAATCTAATTGAATCAAATGAAACTGAAATGCATTCGACAAAGCTAATTGAATCAAATGAAACTCAAATGCATTCAACAAAACTAATTGAATCAAATTAAAGTCAAATGCATTCAACAAAGCTAATTGAATCAAATGAAACTCAAATGCATTCGACAAAGCTAATTGAATCAAATGAAACTTAAATGCATTCAACAAAACTAATTGAATCAAATTAAAGTCAAACAAAGCTAATTGAATCAAATGAAGCTCAAATGCATTCAACAAAGCTAATTGAATCAAATGAAAGTCAAATGAGGTCAAACAAAGCTAATTGATTCAAATGAAACTCAAATTCATTCAACAAAGCTAATTGAATCAAATGAAACTTTAATGCATTCAACAAAGTTAATTGAATCAAATGAAACTCTAATGCATTCAACAAACCTAATTGAATCAAATGAAACTCAAATGCATTTAACAAAGCTAATTGAATCAAATGAAACGCAAATGCATTCAACTAAGCTAATTGAATCAAATGAAAGTCAAATGCATTCAACAAAGCTAATTGAATCAAATGAAAGTCAAATGAAGTCAAACAAAGCTAATTCAATCAAATGAAACTTTAATGCATTCAACAAAGCTAATTGAATCAAATGAAACTCTAATGCATTCAACAAATCAAATTGAATCAAATTAAAGTCAAATGCATTCAACAAAGCTAATTGAATCAAATGAAACTCAAATGCATTCGACAAAGCTAATTGAATCAAATGAAACTCAAATGCATTCAACAAAACTAATTGAATCAAATTAAAGTCAAATGAAGTCAAACAAAGCTAATTGAATCAAATGAAGCTCAAATGCATTCAACAAAGCTAATTCAATCTAATGAAAGTCAAATGAGGTCAAACAAAGCTAATTGATTCAAATGAAACTCAAATTCATTCAACAAAGCTAATTGAATCAAATGAAACTCAAATGCATTCAACAAATCTAATTGAATCAAATGAAACTCAAATGCATTCAACAAAGCTAATTGAATCAAATGAAAGTCAAATGCATTCAACAAAGCTAATTGAATCAAATGAAACTCAAATGCATTTAACAAAGCTAATTGAATCAAATGAAAGTCAAATGAAGTCAAACATAGCTAAATCAATCAAATGAAAATCAAATGCATTCAAAAAAGCTAATTGAATCAAATGAAACTCAAATGCATTCAACAAATCTAATTGAATCAAATGAAACACAAACGCAATCAACAAAGCTAATTGAATCAAATGAAACTCAAACGCAATCAACAAAGCTAATAGAATCAGTTGAAACTCAAATGCATTCAACAAAGCTAATTGAATCAAATTAAAGTCAAATGCATTCAACAAAGCTATTTCAATCAAATGAAACTCAAATGCATTCAACAAAGCTAATTGAATCAAATGAAGTCAGTCAAACAAAGCTAATTAAATCAAATGAAAGTCAAATGAAATCAAACAAATCTAACAGAATCAAATGAAACACAAATGCATTCAACAAAGCTAATTGAATCAAATGAAAGTCAAATGAGGTCAAACAAAGCTAATTGATTCAAATGAAACTCAAATGCATTCAACAAAGCTAATTAAATCAAATGAAACTCAAATGCATTTAACAAAGCTAATTGAATCAAATGAAACTCAAATGCATTCAACAAAGCTAATTGAATCAAATGAAACTCAAATGCATTCAACAAAGCTAATTCGAATCAAATTAAAAGTCAAATGCATTCAACAAAGCTAATTGAATCAAATGAAACTCAAATGCATTCAACAAAGCTAATTCAATCAAATGAATCTCAAATGCATTCTACAAATCTAATTGAATCAAATGAAACCGAAATGCATTCGACAAAGCCAATCGAATCAAATGAAACTCAAATGCATTCAACAAAACTAATTGAATCAAATTAAAGTCAAATGCATTCAACAAAGCTAATTGAATCAAATGAAACTCACATGCATTCGACAAAGCTAATTGAATCAAATGAAACTTAAATGCATTCAACAAAACTAATTGAATCAAATTAAAGTCAAACAAAGCTAATTGAATCAAATGAAGCTCAAATGCATTCAACAAAGCTAATTGAATCAAATGAAAGTCAAATGAGGTCAAACAAAGCTAATTGATTCAAATGAAACTCAAATGCATTCAACAAAGCTAATTGAATCAAATGAAACTCAAATGAAGTCAAACAAATCTAATTGAATCAAATGAAACTTTAATGCATTCAACAATGTTAATTGAATCAAATGAAACTCTAATGCATTCAACAAACCTAATTGAATCAAATGAAACTCAAATGCATTTAACAAAGCTAATTGAATAATATGAAACGCAAATGCATTCAACAAAGCTAATTGAATCAAATGAAACTCAAATGCATTCAACAAAGCTAATTGAAACAAATGAAACTCAAAATTTATTCAACAAAGCTAATTGAATCAAATGAAACTCAAATGCATTCAACAAAGCTAATTGAATCAAATGAAAGTCAAATGAAGTCAAACAAAGCTAATTCAATCAAATGAAACTTTAATGCATTCAACAAAGCTAATTGAATCAAATGAAACTCTAATGCATTTAACAAAGCTAATTGAATCAAATGAAGTGAAACATAGCTAAATCAATCAAATGAAAATCAAATGCATTCAACAAAGCTAATTGAATCAAATGAAACTCAAATGCATTCAACAAAGCTAATTGAATCAAATGAAACTCAAATGCATTCAACAAAGCTAATTGAATCAAATGAAACTCAAATGCATTCAACAAAGCTAATAGAATCAAATGAAACTCAAATGCATTCAACAAAGCTAATTGAATCAAATGAAACTCAAATGCATTCAACAAAGCTAATTGAATCAAATGAAACTCAAAAGCATTCAAACAAAGCTAATTCAATCAAATGAAACTCTAATGCATTCAACAAAGCTAATTGAATCAAATGAAACTCAAATGCATTCAACAAAGCTAATTGAATCAAATGAAACTCAAAATGCATTCAACAAAGCTAATTGAATCAAATGAAACTCAAATGCATTCAACAAAGCTAATTGAATCAAATGAAAGTCAAATGAAGTCAAACAAAGCTAATTTAATCAAATGAAACTCAAATGCATTCAACAAAGCTAATTGAATCAAATGAAACTCTAATGCATTCAACAAACCTAATTGAATCAAATTAAAGTCAAATGCATTCAACAAAGCTAATTGAATCAAATGAAACTCAAATGCATTCAACAAAGCTAATTGAATCAAATGAAACTCAAATGCATTCAACAAAGCTAATTGAATCAAATGAAAGTCAAATGCATTCAAACAAAGCTAATTGAATCAAATGAAACTCAAATGCATTCAACAAAGCTAATTGAATCAAATGAAAATCAAATGCATTCAAAAAAGCTAATTGAATCAAATGAAACTCAAATGCATTCAACAAAGCTAATTGAATCAAATGAAACTCAAATGCATTCAACAAAGCTAATTGAATCAAATTAAAGTCAAATGCATTCAACAAAGCTAATTGAATCAAATGAAACTCAAATGCATTCAACAAAGCTAATTGAATCAAATGAAAGTCAAATGAATTCAAACAAAGCTAATTGAATCAAATGAAACTCAAATGCATTCGACAAAGCTAATTCAATCAAATGAAACTCAAATGCATTCAAACAAAGCTAATTGAATCAAATGAAACTCTAATGCATTCAACAAAGCTAATTGAATCAAATGAAACTCAAATGCATTCAACAAAGCTAATTGAATCAAATGAAACTCAAATGCATTCAACAAAGCTAATTGAATCAAATGAAACTCAAATGCATTCAACAAAGCTAATTGAATCAAATGAAACTCAAATGCATTCATCAAAGCTAATTGAATCAAATGAAACTCAAAATTTATTCTACAAAGCTAATTGAGTCAAATGAAACTCAAATGCATTCAACAAAGCTAATTGAATCAAATGAAACTCAAATACATTCAAACAAAGCTAATTGAATCAAATGAAACTCAAATGCATTCAACAAAGCTAATTGAATCAAATGAAACTCTAATGCATTTAACAAAGCTAATTGAATCAAATGAAAGTCAAATGCATTCAACAAAGCTAAATCAATCAAATGAAACTCAAATGCATTCAACAAAGCTAATCAATCAAATGAAACTCAAATGCATTCAACAAAGCTAATTGAATCAAATGAAACTCAAATGCATTCAACAAAGCTAATTGAATCAAATGAAACTCAAAATGCATTCAACAAAGCTAATTAAATCAAATGAAACTCAAATGCATTCAACAAAGCTAATTGAATCAAATGAAACTCAAATGCATTCAACAAAGCTAATTGAATCAAATGAAACTCAAATGCATTCAACAAAGCTAATTGAATCAAATGAAACTCAAATGCATTCAACAAAGCTAATTGAATCAAATGAAACTCAAATGCATTCAACAAAGCTAATCAATCAAATGAAACTCAAAATGCATTCAACAAAGCTAATTGAATCAAATGAAACTCAAATGCATTCAACAAAGCTAATTGAATCAAATGAAACTCAAATGCATTCAACAAAGCTAATTGAATCAAATGAAACTCAAATGCATTCAACAAAGCTAATTGAATCAAATGAAACTCAAATGCATTCAACAAAGCTAATTGAATCAAATGAAACTCAAATGCATTCAACAAAGCTAATTGAATCAAATGAAACTCAAATGCAGTCAAACAAAGCTAATTGAATCAAATGAAACTCAAATGCATTCAACAAAGCTAATTGAATCAAATGAAACGTCAAACTCAAATGCATTCAACAAAGCTAATTGAATCAAATGAAACTCAAATGCATTCAACAAAGCTAATTGAATCAAATGAAACTCAAATGCATTCAACAAAGCTAATTGAATCAAATGAAACTCAAAATGCATTCAACAAAGCTAATCGAATCAAATGAAACTCAAATGCATTCAACAAAGCTAATTGAATCAAATGAAGTCAAACAAAGCTAATTGAATCAAATGAAACTCAAAATGCATTCAACAAAGCTAATTGAATCAAATGAAACTCAAATGCATTCAACAAAGCTAATTGAATCAAATGAAACTCAAATGCATTCAACAAAGCTAATTGAATCAAATGAAACTCAAATGCATTCAACAAAGCTAATTTAATCAAATGAAACTCAAATGCATTCAACAAAGCTAATTGAATCAAATGAAACTCAAATGCATTCAACAAAGCTAATTGAATCAAATGAAACTCAAATGCATTCAACAAAGCTAATTGAATCAAATGAAACTCAAATGCATTCAACAAAGCTAATTGAATCAAATGAAACTCAAAATGAATTCAAACAAAGCTAATTGAATCAAATGAAACTCAAATGCATTCAACAAAGCTAATTGAATCAAATGAAACTCAAATGCATTCAACAAAGCTAATAGAATCAAATGAAACTCAAATGCATTCAACAAAGCTAATTGAATCAAATGAAACTCAAATGCATTCAACAAAGCTAATTGAATCAAATGAAACTCAAATGCATTCAACAAAGCTAATTCAATCAAATGAAACTCAAATGCATTCAACAAAGCTAATTGAATCAAATGAAACTCAAATGCATACAACAAAGCTAATCGAATCAAAAGAAAATCAAATGAAGTCAAACAAAGCTAATTGAATCAAATGAAACTCAAATGCATTCAACAAAGCTAATTGAATCAAATGAAACTCAAATGCATTCAACAAAGCTAATTCAATCAAATGAAACTCAAATGAAGTTAAACAAAGCTAAATCAATCAAATGAAACTCAAATGCATTCAACAAAGCTAATTGAATCAAATGAAACTCAAATGCATTCAACAAAGCTAATTGAATCAAATGAAACTCAAATGCATTCAACAAAGCTAATTGAATCAAATGAAACTCAAAATGCATTCAACAAAGCTAATTGAATCAAATGAAACTCAAATGCATTCAACAAAGCTAATTAAATCAAATGAAACTCAAATGCATTCAACAAAGCAAATTGAATCAAATGAAACTCAAATGCATTCAACAAAGCTAATTGAATCAAATGAAACTCAAATGCATTCAACAAAGCTAATTGAATCAAATGAAACTCAAATGCATTCAACAAAGCTAATTGAATCAAATGAAACTCAAATGCATTCAACAAAGCTAATTGAATCAAATGAAACTCAAATGCATTCAACAAAGCTAATTGAATCAAATGAAACTCAAATGCATTCAACAAAGCTAATTGAATCAAATGAAACTCAAATGCATTCAACAAAGCTAATTGAATCAAATGAAAGTCAAATGAAGTCAAACAAAGCTAATGAATCAAATGAAACTCAAATGCATTCAACAAAGCTAATTGAATCAAATGAAAGTCAAATGCAGTCAAACAAAGCTAATTGAATCAAATGAAACTCCAAATGCATTCAACAAAGCTAATTGAATCAAATGAAACTCAAATGAAGTCAAACAAAGCTAATGAATCAAATGAAACTCAAATGCATTCAACAAAGTTAATTGAATCAAATGAAACTCTAATGCATTCAACAAACTCAAATGCATTCAACAAAGCTAATTGAATCAAATGAAACTCAAATACATTCAACAAAGCTAATTGAATCAAATGAAACTCAAATACATTCAACAAAGCTAATTGAATCAAATGAAACTCAAAATGCATTCAACAAAGCTAATTGAATCAAATGAAACTCAAATGCATTCAACAAAGCTAATTGAATCAAATGAAGTCAAACAAAGCTAATTAAATCAAACGAAAGAAAAATGCAGTCAACAAAGCTAAATCAATCAAATGAAACTCAAATGCATTCAACAAAGCTAATTGAATCAAATGAAACTCAAATGCATTCAAACAAAGCTAAATTGAATCAAATGAAACAACAAATGCATTCAACAAAGCTAATTCGAATCAAATGAAACTCAAATGCATTCAACAAAGCTAATCGAATCAAATGAAACTCAAATGCATTCAACAAAGCTAATTGAATCAAATGAAACTCAAATGCATTCAACAAAGCTAATTCAATCAAATGAAACTCAAATGCATTCAACAAAGCTAATTGAATCAAATGAAAGTCAAATGCAAGCCAAACAAAGCTAATTCAATCAAATGAAACTCAAATGCATTCAAGCAAAGCTAATTGAATCAAATGAAACTCAAATGCATTCAACAAAGCTAATTCAATCAAATGAAACTCAAATGCATTCAACAAAGCTAATTCAATCAAATGAAACTCAAATGCATTCAACAAAGCTAATTCAATCAAATGAAACTCAAATGAAGTCAAACAAAGCTAATTAAACAAATGAAACTCAAATGCATTCAACAAAGCTAATCCAATCAAATGAAACTCAAATGCATTCAACAAAGCTAATTCAATCAAATGAAACTCAAATGCATTCAACAAAGCTAATTCAATCAAATGAAACTCAAATGCATTCAACAAAGCTAATTGAATCAAATGAAACTCAAATGCATTCAACAAAGCTAATTGAATCAAATGAAACTCAAATGCATTCAAACAAAGCTAATCGAATCAAATGAAACTCAAATGCATTCAACAAAGCTTATTCAATCAAATTGAAAGTCAAATGCACGCCAAACAAAGCTAATTCAATCAAATGAAACTCAAATGCATTCAAGAAAGCTAATCAATCAAATGAAACTCAAATGCATTCAACAAAGCTAATTGAATCAAATGAAACTCAAATGCATTCAACAAAGCTAATTGAATCAAATGAAAACTCAAATGCATTCAACAAAGCTAATTGAATCAAATGAAACTCAAATGCATTCAACAAAGCTAATTCAATCAAATGAAAACTCAAATGCATTCAACAAAGCTAATTGAATCAAATGAAACTCAAATGCATTCAAACAAAGCTAATTCAATCAAATGAAACTCAAATGCATTCAAGCAAAGCTAATTCGAATCAAATGAAACTCAAATGCATTCAACAAAGCTAATTGAATCAAATGAAACTCAAATGCATTCAACAAAGCTAATTGAATCAAATGAAACTCAAATGCATTCAACAAAGCTAATCGAATCAAATGAAACTCAAATGCATTCAACAAAGCTAATTGAATCAAATGAAACTCAAATGCATTCAACAAAGCTTAATCAATCAAAATGAAACTCAAATGCATTCAACAAAGCTAATCAATCAAATGAAACCTCAAATGCATTCAACAAAGCTAATTGAATCAAATGAAACTCAAATGCATTCAACAAAGCTAATTCAATCAAATGAAACTCAAATGCATTCAACAAAGCTAATCGAATCAAATGAAACTCAAATGCATTCAACAAAGCTAATTGAATCAAATGAAACTCAAATGCATTCAACAAAGCTAATTCAATCAAATGAAACCTCAAATGCATTCAACAAAGCTAATTGAATCAAATGAAACTCAAATGCATTCAACAAAGCTTATTCAATCAAATGAAACTCAAATGCATTCAAACAAAGCTAATTCAATCAAATGAAACTCAAAATTGCATTCAACAAAGCTAATTCAATCAAATGAAACTCAAATGCATTCAACAAAGCTAATTGAATCAAATGAAACTCAAATGCATTCAACAAAGCTAATTGAATCAAATGAAAGTCAAATGCATTCAACAAAGCTAATTGAATCAAATGAAACTCAAATGCATTCAACAAAGCTAATCGAATCAAATGAAACTCAAATGCATTCAAGAAAGCTAATCAATCAAATGAAACTCAAATGCATTCAACAAAGCTAATTGAATCAAATGAAACTCAAATGCATTCAACAAAGCTAATTGAATCAAATGAAACTCAAATGCATTCAACAAAAGCTAATCAATCAAATGAAACTCAAATGCATTCAACAAAGCTAATTCAATCAAATGAAACTCAAATGCATTCAACAAAGCTAATTGAATCAAATGAAACTCAAATGCATTCAACAAAGCTAATCCAATCAAATGAAACTCAAATGCATTCAACAAAGCTAATTGAATCAAATGAAACTCAAATGCATTCAACAAAGCTAATCAATCAAATGAAAGTCAAATGACGCTCAACAAAGCTAATTCAATCAAATGAAACTCAAATGCATTCAACAAAGCTAATTGAATCAAATGAAACTCAAATGCATTCAAAAAAGCTAATTGAATCAAATGAAACTCAAATGCAGTCAAACAAAGCTAATTCAATCAAATGAAACTCAAATGCATTCAACAAAGCTAATTCAATCAAATGAAACTCAAATGCATTCAACAAAGCTAATTGAATCCAAATGAAAACTCAAATGCATTCAACAAAGCTAATTCAATCAAATGAAACTCAAATGCATTCAACAAAGCTAATTGAATCAAATGAAACTCAAATGCATTCAACAAAGCTAATTGAATCAAATGAAACTCAAATGCATTCAAACAAAGCTAATTGAATCAAATGAAACTCAAATGCATTCAACAAAGCTAATCAATCAAATGAAACTCAAATGCATTCAACAAAGCTAATTGAATCAAATGAAACTCAAATGCATTCAACAAAGCTAATTCAATCAAATGAAACTCAAATGCATTCAACAAAGCTAATTGAATCAAATGAAACTCAAATGCATTCAACAAAGCTAATTGAATCAAATGAAACTCAAATGCATTCAACAAAGCTAATTGAATCAAATGAAACTCGACTGCATTCAACAAAGCTAATTGAATCAAATGAAATCAAATGCATTCAACAAAAGCTAATTTAATCAAATGAAACTCAAATGCATTCAACAAAGCTAATTGAATAAAATGAAACTCATATGCATTCAACAAAGCTAATTGAATCAAATGAAAGTCAAATGCATTCAACAAAGCTTATTGAATCAAATGAAAGTCAAATGAAGTCAAACAAAACTAATATAATCAAATGAAACTCAAATGCATTCAACAAAGCTAATTGAATCAAATGAAACTCAAATGCATTCAACAAAGCTAATTTAATCAAATGAAACTCAAATGCATTCAACAAAGCTAATTGAATCAAATGAAACTCAAATGCATTCAACAAAGCTAATTGAATCAAATGAAACTCAAATGCATTCAACAAAGCTTATTCAATCAAATGAAACTCAAATGCATTCAACAAAGCTAATCAATCAAATGAAACTCAAATGCATTCAACAAAGCTAATTGAATCAAATGAAACTCAAATGCATTCAACAAAGCTAATTCGAATCAAATGAAACTCAAATGCATT
Source organism: Beta corolliflora (assembly GCA_947648045.1). NCBI lineage: Eukaryota > Viridiplantae > Streptophyta > Magnoliopsida > Caryophyllales > Amaranthaceae > Beta > Beta corolliflora. The sequence continues at coordinate 168,580 of CANSZD010003297.1, forward strand.
CAACAAAGCTAATTCAATCAAATGAAACTCAAATGCATTCAACAAAGCTAATTGAATCAAATGAAACTCAAATGCATTCAACAAAGCTAATTGAATCAAATGAAACTCAAATGCATTCAACAAAGCTAATCAATCAAATGAAAGTCAAATGAAGTCAAACAAAGCTAATTCAATCAAATGAAACTCAAATGCATTCAACAAAGCTAATTGAATCAAATGAAACTCAAATGCATTCAAGCAAAGCTAATTCAATCAAATGAAACTCCAAATGCATTCAACAAAGCTAATTGAATCAAATGAAACTCAAATGCATTCAAACAAAGCTAATTGAATCAAATGAAACTCAAATGCATTCAACAAAGCTAATTGAATCAAATGAAACTCAAATGCATTCAACAAAGCTAATCGAATCAAATGAAACTCAAATGCATTCAACAAAGCTAATTCAATCAAATTAAACTCAAATGCATTCAACAAAGCTAATTGAATCAAATGAAACTCAAATGCATTCAACAAAGCTAATTCAATCAAATGAAACTCAAATGCATTCAACAAAGCTAATTTAATCAAATGAAACTCAAATGCATTCAACAAAGCTAATTGAATCAAATGAAACTCAAATGCATTCAACAAAGCTAATTGAATCAAATGAAACTCAAATGCATTCAACAAAGCTAATTGAATCAAATGAAACTCAAATGCATTCAACAAAGCTAATTGAATCAAATGAAACTCAAATGCATTCAACAAAGCTAATTGAATCAAATGAAACTCAAATGCATTCAACAAAGCTAATTGAATCAAATGAAACTCAAATGCATTCAACAAAGCTAATTGAATCAAATGAAACTCAAATGCATTCAACAAAGCTAATTGAATCAAATGAAACTCAAATGCATTCAACAAAGCTAATTCAATCAAATGAAACTCAAATGCATTCAACAAAGCTAATTGAATCAAATGAAACTCAAATGCATTCAACAAAGCTAATTGAATCAAATGAAACTCAAATGCATTCAACAAAGCTAATTCAATCAAATGAAACTCAAATGCATTCAACAAAGCTAATTGAATCAAATGAAACTCAAATGCATTCAACAAAGCTAATTGAATCAAATGAAACTCAAATGCATTCAACAAAGCTAATTGAATCAAATGAAACTCAAATGCATTCAACAAAGCTAATTGAATCAAATGAAACTCAAATGCATTCAACAAAGCTAATTGAATCAAATGAAACTCAAATGCATTCAAACAAAGCTTATTGTATCAAATGAAACTCAAATGCATTCAACAAAGCTAATTAAATCAAATGAAACTCAAATGCATTCAACAAAGCTAATTGAATCAAATGAAACTCAAATGAAGTCAAACAAAACTAATGAATCAAATGAAACTCAAATGCATTCAACAAAGCTAATTGAATCAAATGAAACTCAAATGCATTCAACAAAGCTAATTGAATCAAATGAAACTCAAATGCATTCAACAAAGCTAATTGAATCAAATGAAACTCAAATGCATTCAACAAAGCTAATTGAATCAAATGAAACTCAAATGCATTCAACAAAGCTAATTCAATCAAATGAAAGTCAAATGAAGTCAAACAAAACTTATTCAATCAAATGAAACTCAAATGCATTCAAGAAAGCTAATTGAATCAAATGAAACTCAAATGCATTCAACAAAGCTAATTGAATCAAATGAAACTCAAATGCATTCAACAAAGCTAATTGAATCAAATGAAACTCAAATGCATTCAACAAAGCTAATTGAATCAAATGAAACTCAAATGCATTCAACAAAGCTAATCAATCAAATGAAACTCAAATGCATTCAACAAAGCTAATTGAATCAAATGAAACTCAAATGCATTCAACAAAGCTAATTCAATCAAATGAAACTCAAATGCATTCAACAAAGCTAATTGAATCAAATGAAACTCAAATGCATTCAACAAAGCTAATTGAATCAAATGAAACTCAAAATGCATTCAACAAAGCTAATTGAATCAAATGAAAACTCAAATGCATTCAACAAAGCTAATTCAATCAAATGAAACTCAAATGCATTCAACAAAGCTAATTGAATCAAATGAAACTCAAATGCATTCAACAAAGCTAATTGAATCAAATGAAAGTCAAATGAAGTCAAACAAAAACTTGAATCAAATGAAACTCAAATGCATTCAACAAAGCTAATTGAATCAAATGAAACTCAAATGCATTCAACAAAGCTAATTGAATCAAATGAAACTCAAATGCATTCAACAAAGCTAATTGAATCAAATGAAACTCAAATGCATTCAACAAAGCTAATTGAATCAAATGAAACTCAAATGCATTCAAACAAAGCTTATTGAATCAAAATGAAACTCAAATGCATTCAACAAAGCTAATTGAATCAAATGAAACTCAAATGCATTCAACAAAGCTAATTGAATCAAATGAAACTCAAATGCATTCAACAAAGCTAATTGAATCAAATGAAACTCAAATGCATTCAACAAAGCTAATTGAATCAAATGAAAGTCAAATGAAGTCAAACAAAGCTAATTGAATCAAATGAAACTCAAATGCATTCAACAAAGCTAATTGAATCAAATGAAACTCAAATGCATTCAACAAAGCTAATTCAATCAAATGAAACTCAAATGCATTCAACAAAGCTAATTGAATCAAATGAAACTCAAATGCATTCAACAAAGCTAATTGAATCAAATGAAACTCAAATGCATTCAACAAAGCTAATTGAATCAAATGAAACTCAAATGCATTCAACAAAGCTAATTGAATCAAATGAAACTCAAATGCATTCAACAAAGCTAATTGAATCAAATGAAACTCAAATGCATTCAACAAAGCTAATCAATCAAATGAAACTCAAATGCATTCAACAAAGCTAATTCAATCAAATGAAACTCAAATGCATTCAACAAAGCTAATTCAATCAAATGAAACTCAAATGCATTCAACAAAGCTAATTGAATCAAATGAAACTCAAATGCATTCAACAAAGCTAATTGAATCAAATGAAACTCAAATGCAATCAACAAAGCTTATTGAATCAAATTAAAGTCAAATGAAGTCAAACAAAACTTATCAATCAAATGAAACTCAAATGTCAAAAACTCAAATGTTCAACAAAGCTAATTGAATCAAATGAAACTCAAATGCATTCAACAAAGCTAATTGAATCAAATGAAACTCAAATGCATTCAACAAAGCTAATTGAATCAAATGAAACTCAAATGCATTCAACAAAGCTAATTCAATCAAATGAAACTCAAATGCATTCAACAAAGCTAATTGAATCAAATGAAACTCAAACGCATTCAACAAA